>APFE030054062.1:86938-113740 GCA_000404065.3 Pinus taeda
TTCAAGAAAGAGAGAAAGTCTTTAAAAATCATGTTTATCTCTGGGTACACAGGTTCTCTCTACCTTACCTACGTGTACACACTCCAAGTTCATTATACCTGCATACTTGTACGCTCTGTATGTCAAGGGTGGGGTGCGTACCCCTGTAAAGGTCAAAAGGCGTGAGTTTCATCTTAAAAAAGTTACTTGTGGTCATTTCTAGAGCATTCTAGAAGATTGTTTGACGTGTATTAAGCGCCTCCAGATGGTTCATGCGTCCCTATGAAAGAGGAACTTATCCCATCAAGAGAAGAGCTACCCCATCCAAAAGAGGGGAGTATCCCATTGATGTTGGAACTGTTTAACTTCCTCTAGAACATTATAAATACAGGCATTGGGTCAGAGGAGGGGAGGTTGAAAGGTGAACATTCCAAAGGGTAGATGCTACTGGAATTAGGACTTCCTTGTAGAAACTTGTGAGGAGAGATTACCATCCTTTCTTGTTTCATTTGGAAGTGGGTGAGCTTATCAAAGTAAAGGAAAACTCTTGCTGGACCCTGGGAGGAACTTGCACAACACCAAGGCTCAGGTTGAAATGGTTTCTTTTGTTTCCTATTAATACAAATAAGTCCATTCTTCTCAACAATTTGTTATTAATGAGTTGTTTCATATACTCCTTGGTCTATATGTTGAATATGTTTTATTTTATGAGATATTCAGATGCTATGTAATCGTTTGATTGTTAGTGAATGCAGGTTTCGAAGTGAAGGAGGAGCTCATCTGGATCGACGAGGCTAGACTACTACAACAGCGTTGGAATACAGGTAGGATCTAAAACACTTGGTTTCTCGTGTGATAAATGCATGTTTAGAGAAGGATTGCTCTTAATTGTCTTGTTTGTCACTAGAAAGTCTTAGGCTTCTAGCGAGGTTGGTTTTGTCCGCAAGATTAACTCTTTCCACATGACAGCCTCTAGTACCATATTATTGAGTTTCATCTTTTTGACATGTATCATTTTGACTTATATCTTTTGGACATGATGTATCATATTGATTTGTATAATTTTGTCTTACATAATTTATCATCTTTATTTATGTCATTTGTAAATGATATATAATTTTGAGTTATGTCAATCGTTGGACATGTATCATTTTCTCATGTTATTGATATACTGGTATGTAAAAGCCCTAGGTTAAAGTTCATGTAATAAAAGTTAATAAAGGAAAAATAAGACCAACGTCATGGGACACATATTCCAAGTTGAATGTTGGGAAAAAATCCTAGTGGGTGTCACTTTCGATTTATTATGGCTAAGGAAATTGGCAAATGCATTGGAAAAAGGTAAGGATGCATTAATTGGAAATTATTTATGAAAATAAAGTAAAATATGAGAAAATGGAGATGACAGGCCACATGTTTGTATGAGAGAAAAATTGAAGTAAAAATAGAGGAAAATGAAGAAAATAGAGGCCTCAATGATAAAAAGGCTTATGAGGATTAATTCACAACTTTTTCTAGTTAACCTTTTCTCAGTGCAGTTTTGGATATATCTCTCTATTCTCTCATACTATTGCATGCTTAGAGCATGCATAGAGAACTCTAGCATTGGAGAAAGGAAGGAAAAGGAAGGACAAGGAAAGTAAAGGACAAGCAAGGAAGTTTGGATCAAGCAGCTTTAGTAGGAAAACTTGTAGGTAACATGTTGCATGTATGACTTCCTAGCTAGTTTGTGAATTCATGGTACATGAATTTGTGTATTTGGTTCTCTTGCTTTCATTGACATGGGTTTTTCTTCATGTGATAGTGGTTTAAGCCTTTAATTTCCATTTCCAGATAGCCATGGTGTGATGGGATTCTTTTTTTTGGTTGAGTTTTGGATTGCTAGAAGGTTTTGGAACTAGGTGAGGTGGTATCAGGAAAATTCCCAAGGGTTGGAGATGGAGGTAGTTTAATCTACGGGAATCCCTCAATAGGTGGGTGGAGACAGGAAAAATTTGCTCAATGTATCAAAGAAGAAACTTTGAGGCATCCAACATTTTTTGGGTATTGTGATCTCTTGATCAATTTTGGTGGGATCACGATAACCTGAGGGTGGAGGTGGTTTAATCTCTAGGAAGGTCTAGTTGTTTATGTTTTGGTTTTCTTATGTGATTTCTTGACCAATTTTGGTAAGATCGTGGAAGCATGAGGGTGGAGGTGGTTTAATCTATAGGAAGCCCTGGTTTTTTATGTCTTGAGTCCCACATTCATGCTTGGAACATGCCACATGGGTGATTGGCAGAAAGAAATATTTGGTTCAACTCAATCTATGGTCGAGTGGTATGTGGAAGTTCCTAACTTGGTTGTATTTTTCATATGTTAATAAGTGCTCTTTTCCTATTGTATTCTACAAGTACCGATAATTTTTATTATATGGCTTTGATGGTTGTTTTATCATGGTTATCAATCTAGTTATATTCTATTTTTAAGCATGGTTCCATAATAGGTTCTAGCTATGGACCTTGATATGTTTTGATTAGTTGTAAATGGTTAATGAATGCATGAGCTAAAAATGTTATTGAAACTATTATGAGATGAAATTATAACTTTTTGGTGATTCTCAGATAATTTTCAGATCCCTGTGTTCATATATGCATTCATGACCTCTAGATTACATGTTCACTATGTGTTTGACGAAATGATTGTCATGGTTAGGCCTGGTTAGGTCAAGTCCTTGATCAGGTTTTGTATGAATGGATTCTTTCTAATGTTATTTATCCTTATAGAAAGCCTCATTGAGTTATCCACATTTGTCTAGAGGCTAGCTTGAAATGGTGCTCAGAATTAGAGATCGCTCCCTTTGAAATAGAATTTTTGGTCCATAATCGCACCCTTATAGGCTTATGCATGCGGTTGGAGGGCTATTAATGCATGGAGGTCTTTTCATGTATGCATTTGTGGTCCTAGGTCACTAAAATTCAATTCAACTAAGGGTTTGGCCACTTGGAGTGGTTTTTTAGCTCCTTGGTGTCCTGTAGCTCCTAAGGAAGGTCAATAAAGTTTTAGTTTGTCAACTCCACTTCCTTAATTGTACTTAGGAGGTTGGGTCATGTCATAGTAGACCTAAGCTCACGTTTACTTTGATAGGATAGTTATATGCATAAATGTGGGAGGGTTTTTACAGATTGGTATCATAGCATGGTTCAAAACTTGGACTTGACGTGAAAAATGTGTTTGTCATGCATGCATGTAAGTGCCTATGTGGTAGTTATACATACATTGTCATGTTTGTGGTTGTCATGCATGAGGTCAGTGTATGTAGTTGGTGTTATCGTGCATGATGTCGATATAATGATATGATTATGTATATACATGTATCATGCTAATCTAGATTGATCTTGCAGATGAGATAGCCTCCCCTAAACTTCACTAAGGTAAGTTGATTATGTTTATATTTGGTTATCTGACATGGTATGTTTGTAGGAAGAAGAGGACCAGAGATGAATAGAAAAATGGTGGTTTATAGTTCATGAGACTCTCCTTATAGATCATATGAGAAATACAGAGATGAGTACACCCCTGACATAGTAGACACCTTGAGAAGTCTAAATGAATAAATCATAAGTTACAAGGAAGATAATGACAAGATCATTCTGTCACAGGAAATACCTGCCAGGGAAAATGAAAAACAAGCATAGGTCAATGTAGTTATCCTTCAATTTTTTTTCAGAATTTTAGTGACAGAGACAACCACGAATTAGTTATGGATATGAGGACTGGACTAATGGGGCATATGATAGTAGGTCTCATGGTGGGCATAGGTTAAACAAGGATAACCCAGTTAGAGATGGCAATTTCTTAGATACACCTAATAGGATAGGCAGTGGATATGGGTTCTATTCTAGTTCTGGTTTAGACATGTATCATGGTTATCATCATTATCATACTTATAGGAGGAGCGATAGAAATACAATCCACTTTCATTCGATGGAAAGTTGAAGAAACCGGAAGATGTAGAAGCATGGTTACTTGGAATAAAGAAATTATTTGAGCTTCATGACTATACACATAATGGAATGATCATGATAGCTATTTCTAGTCTCAAATGGAAAGAAAACATTTGGTGGAAAGATGTGAAGCATTTCAAAGCATTCGAGACAAAGGATTTGAGTTGGCATGATTTCAAGAGACTCTTCTAAAAGAAGTACTTGTAAGAGAGGTACTATGATGGTAAGGCCAAGGAGTTATATGAGATGAAGATGGGATCTATGATAGACTAGGAGTACATGACAAAGTTCCTGAAGTTGTTGAGGTATTTGCCTTACCTCAAGGGTGAAAATATAAAATTTCATATATTTAATAGTGGATTGTTGTTAGCATTCAAGGATAAGATTGAGTATGATGAGCCTCAGTTGCTGGAAGAAGTCATTGGAAATTTGAAGCATTTTTATGAGCAATCGAAGCATAACATCAAGTCCAAGTAGGAAAGTGAATGACAAGACTAAAGGGAAGTGTCCACTGAAGCAAGAAAGACCTAAGGATGCAAGTGAGAAGGAAAATGTTGCTCCTTACAAGAAGTTTAAATTATGCAGATGAGAAGGAATATGGTCACAACTTGGAGAGTAGCAGAATAGAGGTAGTGGGCCTTTATTGTGTTGGATATGTGGAAAGGATAATTGCAAGAAGTATTTTTTGTTGTATTAGGGTGGCATACCTCATATCTACAATGCTCAAGAGGCACATATAGTTGGGGTTGTTGGGTAGAGCATTCATCATATCTATGCAACATTTGATAACAAACAGGTGGATCAACAAGCATCCATCATTGAGATTGAAGGTAAGGTCTATGATCAAGTTGTTTATATTTTGATTGAAGATGGATCTAATTATAGTTATGTTAATCCTAACTTGGCGGATAAGTTTGGTTTGAGAAAAAAATGCATGTGGAGTCTTGGTTGGTGTAGTTGGTTGCAAGTATTAAGAAAAGTGTTCATATTTGGGTAAGATATTGTGCATTTGAGCTGAATGGTATGCCTACATTATCACATATGAATGTGCTTCCATTGGGATCATACAATATGCTTCTTGGTATGGATTGGTTGTATCATCATAGGACTAAGGTGGATTGTTACGAAAGGGATATTGAGTTCTTTGATGATGTTGGAGAGAAGATAATCTTGTAGGGTAAGAATAAGCCTACATGGGTGAGAATGGTTACAACTATATAGTCAAAGTGTAGTTTTAGGAAAGTGTGTGTATTGTTTGCAATGCATGTTTCTAGTGATAAAGGTAAGGATGTAGAGGATTCATAAGTCTTGAAGAGATGTCTAGTTTTGCAAAATTTTTAGGATGTATTTCCATCAGATATTTCAGAGTTACCTCCTCATAGGGAAGTGGAATTTTTTATTGAGTTGGTACTAGGTGTAGCACCAACATCAAAGGCACCTTAGAGGATAAGCACTCCATAATTAGTGGAACTGAAGTTGCAGTTGAAGGAAATGCTTGACAAGGGATACATTAGGCCAATTGTGTAGCCTAAGGGCACACCAATGTTTTTTATGAAGAAGAAGGATGGTACTCCAAGGTTTTACATTAATTAAAGGAATTTGAACAAGGTGACAATCAAGAAAAAGTACCCATTATTGAGGATTGATTACTTGTTCAATTAGTTGAAGGGAGCAGAAGTGTTCTTGAAGATTGATTTGAGATTAGGATATCATCAGTGATGCATCAAAGAAGAGGATATCTACAAGACTACTTTCTAGACTAGGTATGGGCATTATGAGTTTGTTGTGGTTCTTTTTGGTTTGAATAATGCTCCAACTACCTTCATGTGTTTGATTAATAATGTGTTATGTCCTTATATGAACAAGTTTGTGATAGTATTCATTGATGATATATTAATGTATTATAAGAATGAATAAGAGGATGAAAAACACTTAACAATAGTATTGATATTGTTAAGAGAGCATCATTTGTATGCCAAACTTAGTAAGTGCAGTTTCTTTCAGATAAAATTTCATTACTTGGGACATGTTGTTTCCAAGGAAGGCATCGTAGTGGATCAAGAAATTATTCGAGCTATCATGGAATGGGTAGCTCATAGGAATGTGGATGAGGTAAGATCATTCATGGGGTTAATTGGTTACTACAAGAGCTTCATCAGGAACTTCTCATGGATTTACAATCCTATTAACATAGGAAAGGAAAGAAATTTTAATGGAAAGAATAATGTGCAACAAATTTTGAGAAGTTGGAGCAATTTCTTACAAAACACTCAAGTTCTAAATATTGTAGATCTAGATAAAGAGTTTGTGTTGTATATAGATGCTTGCAAGAAAGGACTTGGCGAAGTCCTAATGTAGGAGGGATAAGTAGTATGTTGCGAATCAAGGAAACTAAATTAGCCCAAGAAGAACTATGTGACTCATGATCTTGAGTTGGCAGCTATTGTTCATGCATTGAAGATGTAGGGGCATTATATTCCTAGCATGAGGTTTGTGT
This sequence comes from Pinus taeda, assembly GCA_000404065.3. NCBI lineage: Eukaryota > Viridiplantae > Streptophyta > Pinopsida > Pinales > Pinaceae > Pinus > Pinus taeda. The sequence continues at coordinate 93,401 of APFE030054062.1, forward strand.
TGAGGAGTGATCATAGTGGGTTGAGATACTTGTTTTGACCAAAGGTGGTAGTATAAGAGTAGGTTAGGCCCTCATCTTGGATTCCATGCCTATCAATGCCACCTGAGATCATCTATCCCATTCCTTCTTCCTCTGCAAGATCAGACAGAATAGCATAGCATTTACATTTATGAATTTAGCAATTAAAATATTCTTTTTCTGCAAAGGTAAAATGAGATAGTTAGTGCATGTATGTATGAGTCCTAGAATGATAGAACACTTTTCATTTCCAAATAGTCCTAATAGCGAGAGGATTAAGTGAAATGTTATCATAATTCTTTTATGCAAGTAAATAGTGTCATTTCCTAGCTAGATGATTTATGGCATTTCATAGCATTTACCATTCAGTGACTTCCATTTTTGAAATAGGCAAGCATTTACAATCTTGCATTAGAACTAGATTTACATTCATTGTAAGTAGTCAAACTCCTTCTAGTCAATAGAAGATTGGTCTGGAACCCTAGTGGTCTAGCACTTTAGTTGAGAAGTAACATGAGTAGAATTTTGCATCTACTGTGTATATAGCACTATCACCTCCAAGCTTTTACGGAACCCTAGATTGATAAAGTAAATTTGGTAGCCCTAGGAGTTGCAACATCCTTGCTACAATACTGAGGCTCATGACTTTTTGGTGTCGTTACCGAGGAGGTGTCTAGGTAGATGTAATTTATGCTTTTCTTTCTATTTTGCATTCAGTAGGTATATGTTATTCTGCTTTCCTTTCTGTTTTGCAATTAATTCTAAAAAACACATAAAAGGAAAAAAATGCTTTCATGCCTCATAGGAGTAGAGATAATTTAGGGAAATTTCTGCCAAATACCCCCACACCATCAGACATTCAACCTTCCCTCTTCTTCAGTGACTATCATCTTCCCTCTCTGACTACAAGGGAGTTAGAGGACCCATTATGTGAGCAACCAGAGATCTTTGGACACATTTTTGGGGAATAAGAAGAAGAAGAAACGATTCCACACACTTACACCATGGCTAAAAATAGAAATACGACTGAAAACAAAAATGAAGGTGATTTTCCCATTAGAGACACTAATGGAGATGCTAGGATGAAAAACATAAGCCCCTCTACCCTTCCTCACTTCCATGGCTTAACCTCAAAAGAACCTGATACCTTTGTGTTTGATTTTGTTGTCATGTGTAGAACTTATGATTATACCTTTGATGACAAAAATTTGAAGTTGTTCCCATACACCCTTAAGAATGGAGCCTTGTGCTGGTTCATGGGTTTACCTAGGGGAACATCACTACCTGGGCTCAAATGTAGCCATCCTTCAGTGACAAGTATAAGGATTATTGTAGGTCCAAGGAAACCAAAGAGGAAATCTTCAGAATGACCTTAGGACATGATGAATCCTTGGAGGATTGTGAGGAAAGGTTCTAGCTTAGCTACAAAAGGGCTAGTTGCAGCCTTGATCCTGAATTATTCAATTTAGTCCTTCTTAAAGGGATTAGAGAAGATATCCTAGAAACCCTAAACATGTTCTCTAGAGTAGACATATATTAGCTATCTTATGAAGATATCAAGACTATTTTCAAAAATCATTCTAGGGCTACCAGAAAGAAGGGTAGGGCCAATCAAGATTTGACCAATTCCTCTTCTTCCAACACATATATCAAGAGTGAAATTGGAAACATGTTAGAAGAATTTAAAAGTGAAACGTTGCATACCCTTTCTCTAGAAATGGACATCATGCAGATCAAGAGGAAGCATAAAGCAGAAGAGTGAGCCCTAGCTATCTTTTTCACTAGATGCACTAGAAGGCACCCCTAAAATGAATGCACATTGAATGTTATAGAGGTCTTCTCGGTTTGTGAGGAAAAACACTCCATAGATAAGTTCCCTTCTCTGCCTGGATTGAAAGATGTATATGAGGGAACTAAAGGTGGGGTTGAACAACTCCATTATATCAACCAAAGGAGGCCTCAAGGACCTTGACGATTCTAGTAGGGAATGCAAGGGGTGTCCTATTCATATTACAATCCCAATAAGAATGTATCCCTTTCCCTGTGGTGTTAATTTTCTCATCCTTCATGGTACACACCTTCTCCTTTGTCTTATGTACCTCAATACCCTTCCCAAACTACCAATGAGTTATTTCAACCATATGCCCCCCCACATCCTCACTAGAGTACTCCATCATAGGGGGGGAGGCCCTCGTTCAACCAATCTCTAGCCTTACTACCTCCACCTCCATCTCAACCAAAACTCCTTCATCCTACTCCACCTAAGAAACCTTAGATGCCTTCTCAACCAAATCTGAACCAAAACAATAAACAAGCACAACAGGTCTATAGTGGAGAGACATCCTACCCTTCCTATGTTGTGGAAATTCCAGAAATCAACCTCAAATCTGGAAGAGTGCTTCCAGATAACCAACCTTGATCTCCACTTGAGGAGATTGAAGAGGAAAATGAAGAGCGAGTTCATAAAGCCAATCCACCTTCTTTTCCTAAAATATTGATCCATCCTAGTCAACACACCCCAGAAGAGATTGAAATTTTGGGAGAGTTGAAAAAATTGTGTGTGAAAATTCCACTCCTCCAAGCCATCAAGGATGTCCCAATCTAAAACAAGCTAATCAAGGAGAAATTCTTCAAACGTCCTGGGAGGAGAAAGAAACACACCTTTACCATTAATGTGATTGGATAGTTTTCTGACTTAATGCTAGGGAGAGTGATTTGCCCAAAGTATCTAGACCCTAGAAGTCTTGTGGTAGATGTGCACATTGATGGCATAATTGTCCCCACACCTTGATTGATCTTGAGGCTACCTTCAATGTGATGACTAAGGAGACCATGCTCAAACTGAATCTCCAAGGATCATTAAGAAAGACCACGACCATATTGCAACTTGTAGACTAATTAGGTGCTCAAAATTAGGCTCAAAAATAAAAGTGTCAGAATCTTGTTAAACTTAGCTTCAGATCGAAGAGCTCATTATTATGATTCCAATGGTGTGAATGACACTCGAATTTCAGCTCGTATGTAGAAGTTAGAACAAGTCAAATTTTGGGTTTGACTTGGACACATGGTAGGATTAGAGGATGTGGCAAGGTCCTTTAGCGAATGAGGAGACGCCAAGTGGCAGGCTTCCATTGGTCCCCACATTTCATAAATCACATACTGGAGGTGGTTCATCATTACAAATCAGCCCAAAAACAAGCCAGGGTGAGATGTGAGAATTGTAATTGCACATCGACAAAGGGAGGTGATACATAATCGGTCCTTGATGGGATCAGGGTTGTGATGCGATCACACATCACATATCCCATGACACTATAGAATCAAAATCAATAGGTTTAGGTTGCAATGCAATATCACAATCGAAAATGGTAATAAGGCAGGTCCCAAATTCATAAGACCTCCAGTACTTTGCCATTGCGATTAGTGAAAGGATCTAGATGTGATAAGTTATAGGTTGTAGTTTAATGTCCCGTTGGGTCTTCCAGTATCGCAATTGCACAATCGACCACCTTGTTCACAAATCATAAGCCAATAAGACTCTGCCAATTACTATATGTGATAAGACAGTCATTGCCCATGGATTAAGGCCCACTGCGTGGGAAACTTCTTGCTCGATTAGTGATTTTTAAAGAAAAATTGTGGCTTCCTATCAGATGTGGAGAATTTTGTGAAACAAATAGTGGGAAAATAAGGGAAAGTCATAACTTCTTTAGTTTTCCACCAAATTGGTTACTAGAGACATTTTTAAGTATTTTGAGCTGATTGGAGCAAGTTTCAAAAGCAATTGAGCATTGTAAACATAGATTTTTACACTTATGAGAATAATAGAGAAGCCCAAGCCATTGGAAGCTAGACCAAGGAGACGTAGCCCAGGAGGTGAACTCATTTATCATGTGCTTGTTGTAATGTCTTTTTGATGATGTTTTGTACATGTTTATGTTGTTGTTCAGTTTTTGGCTTATGTTAAATTTCTCATAAAATTAACATAAAAATTCTTCATTTCACTTGCAAAAGTTGATGAATCCTCAAGCACAATGAAATAATTTTGTTTATAATCTAAGGAAGATCTTAGCACTACAAACTGATATTCTAAATCAGATCAATTTGATATCAGAGCACTAGGTTTTCTTTGTGAAAGAAGGATTTAATTGTTGCAAGTTTATGTCATGATTACAAGGTTGAAACTCAAAAGAGGTGAAGGAAAGCTGGTTGGAAGCCTTGAAGTTGGGTCAAGGGGAAGAAGAGAAAAGTTGCCACAATCTCCAACACCAGTTTAGCCTAAAGTTTGATCTAGATGGATATTGGTGGCCACTTACCAAGTCCACTTCCACCCCCACCATTGTTTCTTTCAGCTTTTTAGTTTCCTTAATTGCAGCACAGTTTACTATTTTTAGCAGTTTTTTGGGTCCTGAACTTCTGAAGCCATTTTGAGGCCCTAAACGATGTTTTTTGGGAAAAATAGGAATAACATGGTCCATGGACTGATGTTTCTCTTCCAAAAGTTGTATTTCTCAGATAGATCTTTCTAAGAAGATATTGTGTGCATTAAACAGAGATCATATGCCAAAGGTATGACCCCAGGAATTTGATGTAACAATTTAACCAAATGGCGCCCACAGTTTTGCATTCCATCTTCTACGGTTAGGTTTTTGGATGTTTAGGGTTTTCCATTGTTTCTAAACAATAAATAGGCCTTCGAGCCTCATTGTAACACAGTTCAGAGGCATGTATCCACCACATCTCTTCTCAAAGATAAGCTACCATCGCCCTAGCTAGTTTATTTCCATTGTTGTTTGTAAGAATATTAAACAGGAACACAAAAATTTACAGATATAACCATAAAAGCAGAGATGCAGCAAAAATAATACTTCATTTCATTAATGTAAAACATTGAAATATGCTTACAAACAACAATGGATGGTGGCTTATCTCTAAGATGAGATGTGGTGGGTACATGCCTCTGAACTATGTTACAATGAGGTTTGAAGGCTATTTATTGTTGAGAAACAATGGAAAACCCTAAACATCCAAAAACCTAACCCTAGAAGATAGAATGCCAAATTGTGTCCCCATTTGGGTAAATTGGTAAATGAACTTCCCGGGGTTGTAACTTTGGCAGATGATCTTTGTTTGATGTGCACAATATCTCGTTAAAATATCTATCCGAGAACTACAACTTTGGGAAGAGCAACATGAGTCCATGGCCCCATGTTACTCCTAGATTTCCCAAAAAAACGTCATTTGCGGCCTTAAAATGGCTCTAGAAGTTCATGACTCAAAAACTGCTAAAAATAGTAAATTGTGCTACAATTATAGAAATTGAAAAAATGAAAGAGACAGTTGTGGGGGTCCAAATGGGATATGTGGGTGGCCACCAACATCTACTTGGATCATTCCTCCCCCATTAGGAAGCAATGGTTCTCATTGCATTGATTTCCTCCATCTGTTGAACTTGGTCCCTAGTGTGTTGTTCTACAATCTTTGATGTGTCTAGTAATGGTGGGAAGCATGGTCGAGGGTGGTACCCATTGAACACTTGGTGCAGGCGAAGGAATGGAGGAATGTTGTGCTCCAAAGCATTGTTTCTCATAGCCTTGGTAATGCTGTAAGGGCCATGTCATAGTTTTCTGAGCTTCTATTGGGCTCTTGTAAGGTGTTCTTTCTGCATATCTAACTAAACTTTGTTGCCCACCTAAAACTTGTGTAGTGCCCCTGTAGGTGAGGAGAAGTTGTTCTTGTGTTCTATCATGACCGTATCCCTTTGCTATTGATTTTGTGTGGAGGAACCCTTCACAGGAATCATGCATGTTGCTACGATCTTCCCCTTACTTTGGGAATGAACCAGACATAAAATGAATTTCCTAGTCTGGGAGGCAATCTTGCTGCATTTCTTAGTAGCGATCAAAGAGGTGGTGGTAGGTGACACTACCTCCGCTATCCTGTATAATGAATTACCCAAAGTGATAATTACAGACTAAGGCCTTGATCATACACAACATGTCGCCTCCATAAGTATGGTTGGCCCAATAGTACATCACAAACATCAAGAGGTGCAACATCACACAATACCTCATCTGTAAATGGCTTGATGTTGTAGGGAAGGTGGCACTGCTGGCGGACTCAGAGATCTCGTCCTTGATAAAGCCACCTGATATTGTACAGTTGTGGGTGTGGTGTAGCTGGTAGGCCCAAGCGCTTCATGACCTCTACTAAAATGAGGTTCTTTTGGCTTCCACTGTTGACAATGAATTGTAGTAGGGAACCCTTCACCCACATCTATGGGTGTAAAAGATGCTCCCCTTCTTCTGCATCTTTGGGCTCATTCTTCTGGATCTTTGCAGTGGCAACAATGGCCCTAGGCTTCGCATCAATGATCTGCTTCCCTTTGCCATTCCCCTTGTTGGGTTCTGACTCATGGTCAGAACATGCATCTGATTTTGAAGCCTTCAACTTAGCCACCAATGACTGCTTGGTCCGACACTCACTTGTCTTGTGAGTGGGCCTCTTGTGGAAATCACATCACTTTCTTGTGTCCTTCTTCGAATTTGTGGTGTTGTTCTTTTCTTTCGGCTTCAATGAGTTGTCTTGGGTCACCCTACCTTGGCTTTATCCTTTGGTCTTCAGATTCGTAGATCCAAAGTCTTGCTCCTTCTGTTTAAACTTCAGCTCTATTTTGGCAGCATATCGGTATGCCATGCTAGGCAAGGAGATTTTTAGAACCTCCATCTCTTCTTGAATGTACCTATGCAGGTAGCCGGGGTATTTGAGTACCAAATGTAGCTCAGAGTCCTTGATAGCCAACTATGTATGAAGGGTATGAAAAATGTTTGTGAACTTTGGAACATCTTGGTCCCTTCCCTGTCGCAACATGGTCCACTTTATGTATTGGTCCTCATAGCTTTTGATAGGGTGGCACTACTCCTTGATGGCATCTCGGAATGAATCCCATGTGGGTGCAGCTGAAAATAGTGAGCCCATACTTTAATCCTTTTGCTCGTAGTAGTTTTCCCACCAGTCCTTGACGTTGGGGGCTACTTTGAGAAGAGCGAAAATAATCTTTTCCTGATTGGAAAAATCATGAACAAAAAAATAACCATCAAGCAGATTTAACCATTTATCTATGGCATCTGCATCTATTTGACCCTTGAAGATGGGGATTTCAAAATTAACTTGTACCTTAAATGGTGTGGCATTTCTAGAGTAGATGTTGGAAGCTGATGCATCGCCCCTAGGTAGTCGCTGAAGGATTTGGGCAAAGTTGTCCATCATCATGTTCCTTTGCCACTTGAGGGCTTCTTCGAGCAATATTTTGATAGGATCTCCTGCCCCCTCATCTTTCTTTTCATCCACCATGGGAGGGTGTCATCATTTGTGAGACTAGTCTTGCAAAGGTTCAACCAGTTCAAGCCCTAAGTCCTTATATCCCGACCTCATTGGGGACATGCAAAGAAAAATAGAGAAAAAGAAAACCGCTATGATACCACTGATCTAGATCTTGGGGGGAGGCCCTCAAAATCTAAAAGATTGAAATGGATCTTGGAGGGGAGAACCCCAAGATTTGAAAAAAATGAAATTGTCAGAAGACAAAAGAGGATAGTGCACAATAAACAAAACTAGAAAGAAAGTTTTTATTAAAACAGATAATAACTGTAAGGACTACATTGTGATGGACCATCTATCCTTTTACAAAATGTGACTTGTTACTTATAGTATTTTTTAGTTACAATACCATGGGTCAATTCAATGGGTGAATGAATACCATGGGTGGATGTCACAATACCATGGGTCAATTCCATGGGTGAATTAATACCATGGGTGGATGTCAATTCCATGGGTGAATGAATACCATGGGTGGATGTCAATTCCATGGGTGAATGAATACCATGGGTGGATGTCACTTAAAATACCGTGGGTAGATAAATACCATGAGTGGATTCCACTTACAATACCATGGGTAAATTCCATGGGTGGATGAATACCATGGGTTGATGCCATTTTCCATTCAAATTATTCCTCCCTCCTTAAGAAGCAATGGCCCCCAATATACTTCTATTGTAGGTTTGTGTTGGGATTTTCTCATATCACTTGGTCCTTAAGTCAAGTCACCAAGGGAGGAGCGAAAGAAAATTTCTTTTGGTCTGAATCTCAACAGAAGGAATTCACAGAGTTGAAATATTGCCTCTACACAGCACCAATGCTCGAATGATTAGACTTGCAACAACCATTTGAGGTCGAGACAGATGCCTCTGACTATGCTATTGGGGCAGCCCTTACTCAACACATGCATCCAGTGGCATATCATAGTGAGACACTTTTAGACACAGTGCGAAAGTATCCCACTTATGACAAAGAGATGTATTCCATTGTGAAGGATTGTCGACAATGGAAGCAATAGATTTTGGGGAAGGAAACGATCATCCACACAGACCACCAACCCTTGCAGTTCATACAAACCCAAGGGAAATTGTAGAATGATCGCCATCAGAAGTGGTTCAAATACCTACAATAGTTCCATTTGAATATCAAGTATAAGAAGGGCAACACCAATAATGTTGTATATTGCCTCAGTCGACCAACAATCATGGCGTTAACCATCATGCTCAACTCTTGTGGGCATGAGACTTCTGATTGGCCACTTCTCTACAAAAGCAACCTAGAATTTGGCCACACATACTAGACACTCTTGGAGGGTCAGCATGTTCCATATTTTCACCTCCAGGATGCCCTGTTATGCCACCTGGGTCAACTTTGTGTTCCTTCAAGTGAGCGTGCCAAGATGATTTGGGAAGCACACTACAGTTAGGTTGTTGGGCATTTCGAGGTTGAGAAAATAGTGGCAGTACTGTAGAAGTATTTCTATTGGTCAAATCTTCGACAGGATGTCGGGAAGTATATCAGATCATGCACTTCCTACACCATTTCCAAACCGACCATCAAGAAGCAAGGCTTTTATACCCTGCTACCTACCCCTAGTTGACTTTGGGAATCCATCTCCATGGATTACATGTTAGACCTTCCTTCCACTAAGCATGGAAACAACTATGTTTTTGTAGTTGCTGAGAGGTTCTCGAAGATGGCCATTATGGTAGCCTACAAGAAGAATATCACACTAGCAGAATCCATTGCTAAAATCTTCTTTGAACGAGTGTGGGTACACATTGGGATCTGACAGTCCTTCATCTCAGATCGGGACAACAAGTTCCTCAATACATTTTGGTCCATTCTCTGGTCGATGTTGGACACCAAACTCACTAAGTCCACAACATTCCATCCTCAAACTGATGGTTAGACAGAGGTGTCAACAGGATGATCATACATATTCTACGCATCTATAACTCAAAGCATCCACGCACATGGGACGAGAGCCTCTCCTATGTTCAGCACAACTGCAACTGGGCTTTTCACATCTCGACTAGCCATAGCCCTTTTTGGGTGGGCTTGGGATTCTAGCCACTATGTCCCATTGATGTGGCCATGCCATTTGCAACTACTCATGCAGATTCAACTCATGTCCAATCTGAAACAGATAAGGCAACAAACTTCATTAAGCAAATCCAACATTTTTTCCAATAGGTCCATGAAATTATGGAGAAATCAAATGCCAAGTACAAGTAGCGACATGATCAACATTGGGTGCCACACAAGTTTCAGGTGGGCAACAAAGTCTAGTTGCATTTGCAAAAGGAATGCCTTACCAAAGCCTATCGGAAACTTAGAACACTTTGATATGGTCCTTACACCATTACCAAGGTCATGGGAGACAATGCTTTTGAGCTCATCATTCCCTCATTCCTTGGCTTGCACCCACTATTCAATGTGGACCACCTTCGGCCATACTTTCCACAATTACTTGACACATCCGACATTGCAGAATAGCTCACACCCATTGAGTTAAATCCAGATTACATGGAACAAGCTGCAACTGATTAGATCATAGACACACAAATCAAGCACACTCTCCAATAGAATATCCAACTGTATCGGGTTGTCAAACCAGGTCAACTCCTTCACCAGGGCAAGTGGCTTACCAGGGACCAAGTTTAGCAGAAGTTTCCTCATGTCATGGAGGAACTCAACACAATGGGGAACACTGCTTCCTAAGGGGGGAGGAATGATCCATATGGATATTGGTGGCCACCTACCAAGTCCACTTGGATCCTCACCATTATTTCTTTCAGCTTTTCAGTTTCCTTAATTATAGCACAGTTTACTATTTTTAGCAGTTTTTCAGGTCCTGAAATTTTGAAGCCATTTTGAGGCCCTAAACGATGTTTTTTTGGGAAAACTGGGAGAAACATGGGTCCCATAGACTGATGTTGCTCTTCCCAAAGTTGTAGTTCTCAGATATATTTTTTTATTGAGATATTGTGCACATCAAACGAAGATCATTTCCCAAATTTATGACCTCAGGAAGTTGATGTATCAATTTACCCAAATGGGGCCACAGTTTGGCGTTCTATCTTCTAGGGTTAGGTTTTTGGATGTTTAGGGTTTCCGATTGTTTCTCAACAATAAATAGGCCTTTGAACCTCATTGTAACACAGTTTAGAGGCATGTAGATGCCACATCTCTTCTCAGAGATAAGCTACCATCGCCCTAGTTGGTTTATTTCCATTATTGTTTGTAATAATATTTCAATATTTTACATTAGTGAAATGAAGTATTATTTCCACTGCATCTCTGTGTTTCTAGTTATCTATGTTATTTGTTGCGTTCCTGTTTAAATCTGGATCAAAGTTGTAGTTGAGACTCTAGAGACCATGTCTCATGAATGAGAACCTACAAACATGACAGAAGATGAGAAGACCTTCAGAAAGGATTTTTTTGATATGACATAGATGGTGAAGGTCCTCTATGAGGAGAGGAATAGCAGGTTGCAAGGAGAAGGCTCTTCAGGAGGAGGTAATGGAAAAGGAGGTAATGGGAATGGAGACAAGCCTCCACCCTTTCCACTATCTTCTTCATCTTATTCATCACAAACATATTCACTCTCTTCCACTAACACTACCCTTACTCATACTCATCATTATTCTTCAAAAGGAATTGGTAAATCACATTTTTTAAAACTTGATGTTAAATTCAAGTTTCCGATGTATAATGGTGAAGTGAATGCAGAGAAGCTTGATAATTGGACTCAGCAGTTGGAGGTTTGTTGCAGGATTCAAAATATTCAAGAGTATGACATAAAGATTTAGTTAGCTTCCATGAGAATGGAGGGTGCAATACTTGTATGGTGGGAATCAAAGACTCAAGAGGAGATTAAAAAACATGGTAAGATCTCTATTTCTTGGAATGATTTCATTGCAGCCATAAAAAGATAATTCTACCCTCTATCTTATATGTAGAAAGCCATCATGAATTGGCAGAATTTTAGACAACTTAAAGGTCAAAACGTGCAAGATTACACCCAAGAATTAAGAAAAAGGTCTTTGATGTTAGGTGTAGATTTGCAGTCACATGACACTTTGCTGAAATACATAGGGGGTTTATACAATTAACTTAGGCATACTATATTAATGTTTAATCCTAGTAATCTAGATGATGTGTGTGTGCGAGCCACTCATTGTGAGGAAAGAGGGAAAAACACCCCAAAAGAAGGTAGTAAAAAGTTGTATAAGGGTAAAGAGAAAGAAAGGGTTTCAAGGGAAAGAAAAATGCATCCATTAAAAAGGAGGGAGATAAAACAATCTGTAAACATTGTTCCAGAGAGGGTCACAATGAAGATCATTGCTGGAAGCTTCATCCTGAAATGACACCAAAGAAATTCAACAACAAAAGAAAAGAAAAGACAACTGCAATCACTCAAGAAGAGGATTTGGTATTTGAATTGGGCGATGAAACAAAAATCACAGTCATGGGGTTTCAAGGAAAGGAATCTATTTCCAGCACTAGTTCTTCAAACTCATGTAATGAAACTCCAAATGAAAAGAGGATAATAGAACTGTTTCACATAAGGGTGATCTCGAAACATAAAAATATTGATACACTATTTGATATCAGCTCTCAAGCTAATCTTATCTCAGGAAACATTGTCAAGAGTTTAAATCTGGAAACTGTTCCACATCATAAACCGTATCCACTTGGATGGGTATGTGACAATGTGCAATTGCAGCTTATGAGAAAGTGTAAACTAAAATTTGCAATCACTGCACAAATTCATAGATGAAGTAGAGCTTGATGTTGTGTTGTTATATATCCGTGGCATTATTTTGGGCAACCCATACCTTTATGACAAAAAATCCATCTTCCATTTACATGAAAACAAATATAACGTATTAAAAAATAGAGTAGAATATATTGTGAGAACTCACAAAAAGAAAAAAACTATTTCGCTTATTAATGCAGGGAATATGGAAAGACTAGTGAATTCAAGCAAGAATCTTGTGCTTCTCATGATAAACCTAAGGATGATATTGATTATGAAGCATTTGATGGTTGTAATTCAAACCTAAAATTTGAATTGGTTTACGTAGTTAAGCAATATGACAAAATGTTTCAGGAATCAAAGGGATAACTTCCCAATAGGGGAACCCAACCTAAGATACAGTTGTAGAAAAAGTGTCTTCTTCCTAACATTTTCATGTACAGGATGTCAGTGATGAAAAGTGTAAAAATTAAGACACAAATCTAGGGATTGTTGAATAAAAGGATCATTTGGCCTACTCATTTACCATGTGGTGCACCTCTTGTTTTGGGGCCCAAGAAGAATGGTAAGCATTTCCTTGAATGGGATTCAAGAAGTGGTTTTCATCAAATTATAGTTCTTGAAGGAGATATATGGAATATGATATTCAAAACTAGGCAAGGCTTGATTGAATGGCTTGTTATGATTTTCAATATTTTCCATGCTCCTACTACTTTTATGCATATGAAGAAAGATGTGCTGAAGCCATTTCTAGACAGGATAGTCTCTTTGGATGACATTTTCATTTTCATAAAATTTTGTTATGAACATGTCATGTATGAGGAAAAAATACTTGATGTCATACGTCAAGAACATTTGTTTATGAGGATGTCAAAGTATATGTTGGATAAAAATTCTTTGATGTACTTGAACAGTGAAATTGGTTCTTCTAAGCGTGTTTAGGTTCCAAAGGGCTTTTTGGCAGTCTACATGGGATGTGGAGAAGGTGAGGTGAAGCTATACCTCTGCACGATTGAATTTGTAATAGTTTGTGGTGGTATTGACTCAATTCCTGTAGACACAAGTGAAGGAATCATACATCCCTATGAAGTCACAAACACCTTTTCTTTGCTCACAATTTCTGCAAGCAAGCTCAAGATAGTCATTTGGATAAGAGTTGTTTTGGGAACAACCCAATGTTGGAGGATAAATTTTGTTAATTTTTCTTCTATTGTAGTTCATTTGCATTTGTTGGTAGTTGTGCAAAAGGTCTTCCAGTGGGGAGGAAAACAACGAGATCCATTTGATGCTTTAAAACCAAAGATCAGTACAGTTCCAGTACCTACTTTTCCAGACTTGAGACAATCATTTAAGTTTTAGGTTGTTGTATGTGACTATGCAATGGGCACAATATTTTTGCAATGTGGTAAGCCCATTTCTTTTCATTCATAAATGCTCAATGATAAAATGTTTAAGTTGCAGTGATAAAGGCACTTCCATTGGATGGGTTTTCTTCTACTATTCCACTCAGTCAAAAGGTATAGGAAAGGTATAAGCGACAAGTTTGTTGATGTACTTTCTAGGCCTATAGTTTGTATAACTACTTTCCTCAAGCATCATTTTGTCTTACATGAAATTTATGTTCAAAAAATTACATACTTTCAAGATGTATATTCAACCTTGAGTCAAAGGAATCAAGTAGACGAATTTATTTACCATTTTCATCATAATGTATTGTATCATCTTAGTAAGAAAGATGTTGCTACTGATAGTAACATGGAAAAGGCCAAAGAGTTCATTGAACAACTCCAAATGGTACAACAAATAGTGCAAGAACAACTTGAAAAGCTTAAAGGAAAGTACACAGAAAGGCACGACAAGAATCATGGAGATCACAAGTTCCAATTCAGTGATCAATGGACCGAGATTGGAAAGGTGAGGGAAATGTACCCTCACTTGTTGGTCAATTGAAAGTGATCTTTCCGGGTCCAAAATAATTCTAGTGGGGAGGAGTGATCAGGGGCTCAAAATTAGGCTCAAAAATCAAAGTATTAGAATCTGAGCTTGTATGTAGAAGTTAGAACAAGTCAAAGTTCGGGTTTGATTTGGACACATGCTAGGATTTGATGATTTGACAAGGTCCTTCAGCGAATGAGGAGGCACTAAGTGGCAAGCTGTCATTGGTCCCCGCATTTGAAAAATCACATATCAGAGGTGGTTCGGCATTACAAATCGGCCCCATAGCAATCCAAGATGTGGTGCGAGAATCACAATCACACATCAGCGAAGGGAGGTGATACAGAATTGGCCCCTAGTGGGATCAGGGTTATGATGCCATTGCACATCGCATATCGCATGACACTATAGAATTGACCCTAGAAATTTCAAGTTGCGATCTGATATCGAAATCGAAAATTGCAACAAGGCAGGCCTTGCATTCATAAAATCATCGGTACTCCGCGATTGTGATTAGCGAAAGGATCTAGATGCAATAAGTTATATGCTACAGTTTAGTGTCTCGTCGGGTCTGCTGATATCACAATCACACAATCACCCACCTCGTTCACAGATCATCAGCCCACGGGACTCTATCGATTCCGATATGCAATAAGATGGTCAATGCTAATGGATTAAGGCCCACCGCGTGGCAAAATTCTTGCTCAGATAGTGGATTTTTGGAGTGAAATTGTGGGTTCCTGTCAGATGTGGAGCATTTTGTGGAAATAATAGTGGGAAAATAAGGGAAAGTCATAAATTCTTTATTTTTCCACCAAATTGGTTTAAAAAAAAGGCTAGATAGCCATTTTTTAGTATTTTGAATTGATTGGAGTAGGTTTTAGAAGCATTTGAGCATTGTAAACACATATTTTTACACTTTTGAGCATAATAGGGAGGCCTAAGCCATTAGAAGCTAGACTGAGGAGATGTACCCCAAGAGGGGTGAACGCCTTTATCATGTGCTTGTTGTAATTTGTTTTTGATGATGTTATGTACATGTTTATGTTGTTGTTCAGTTTCTGGTTTATGTTAAATTTCTCATAAAATTAACATAAAAACTCTTCATTTCACTTGCAAAAATTGATGAATCCTTAAGCAGAATGAAAGCATTTTTTCATAATCCGAGGAAGATATTAGCATTGCAAACTAATATTCTAAATTAGATCATAGATAGATCCATAATAGCTCACGAGGGAGTTGTTGAGGATGTGATGGTCTCTATTGATTCTTGGGAGTACCTTGCTAACCTCTTAGTTCTCCAGCCCAAGACCAAATTCAATGGTTATCCTCTCTTGCTTGGAAGACCATGGCTAGGCACTGATGATGCTTACATAAGTTTCAAAGCTGGGAAGATGATCATTAAGAATGGGCATTTGTCCAAATAGGTTGTCTTTTACCTTATTTCTCAACCATCCCTAGAGCATGACTTACCCTTATGGTTGGAGGAGGAAGAAGAAGATGAAGTATACCATACCACATCCTACCCAATATGTACCCTAGATACTATTATAGGAGAGGGGAAACCTAATCAAAATGAACTAATTGATCAAACCCTCTAGAACTAGCCCCCCATCACCATGCCTCTTGATGATATGGTGAAGAAATCTAAAGATAACCCTTGCACTAATTTGTGCCCAGTTGACTCTATTAGGTGTGGAGCATGATTATTTAGAGGTCTTTGTTTTCAACTGGATGGATACCCCAAGAAGTTTGTACACCCCTCCACACGAGGGGGACTTGTCCCCCCCGCGGGTTTTTAGGGGGGATGATCCCCCCCGGCTGGGGGGTCTGGGGGCCAGCAGTCCCCTAGTGGGGGCTTCAGTGGTAGCACCCCCGAAGCTAAAAACAGATGTAAAATTGCCTAGTAAAAGTATAGTAATTTCTAGTCAATCTAGGCCGTTCATTAGGCAGATGATATGATGGTAGAACTTATGTTTAGTTCAGGGTTTTTTGCCCTAGAAGGCAACCACTCTCTTTGTATGAGGGCATTCTATTGAGGTTGTGTAATAGATTTTTATTCTCTGAGCGAGAATAAAGAGGTGAGACTGTGAGAGAAAACAAAGGATATTATAGCGGATCTATTGTATGTTGTGTCTCTTCATTTTGTTGGATAATAGAAAGGAAAGACTAGCTCTTCGGGGTGGACGTAGCCCAAACTGGGTGAACCACATATATTTGTGTCTCTCTAGTTTTATGTGTTTTCTGTGTTTATATTTATGCAATATTCTATGTGTTCCATTTCTCTGTAATATATAACTTTCTAACAACTCGTATCATAGTCGAAGGTCTATTTGGCTGATAAACTCACAAGAAAGAAGGGTTCCTCATTCAAGTGGGAGAAATGGCAAAAGATGGTAAGTTTAGGGCTGAGAAATTTAACAGCCAAAACTTCTCATTATGGAAGATGCAGATGGAAGATTATTTGTAGCAGAAAGATTTGTACCTACCATTGCGCGGAAAAACAAAGATGTCGATGGGTATGACAGATGAAGAATGGAAACTTCTCGATAGAAAGGCACTCGAAATAGTACGGTTGTGCCTTGTAGCATCAATCACCTTCAACATTTCAAAGGAAACAATGATAGAGGGTTTTATTAGGGTGTTGGCGAAACTATATGAAAAACCCTCAGCCTCAAACAAGGTATTTCTCATGAAACGGTTATTTAATATGAAGATGTCAGAAGATGGATCTGTTGCAGACCATTTAAATGATTTGAATATTGTTACAAGTCAGTTAATTTTTGCAGGGGTAAACTTTGATGATGAAGTTAGAGCTCTTTTATTATTGTGCTCATTGGTAGAAAGTTGGAATGGTTTAGTAATGGTCATTAGTAACTTTGTTTCTAGATATAATACTTTAAAGTTTGATGATGTTGTTGGTGCTATCCTTGGCGAGAAAATGCAACAGAAAAGCTCCGGTGAGACATCGGGTAATGCTTTAAGTGTAGATTCTAGGGGAAGAAAAATGGAAAGAGGAAAGATCTCAGGATATCACAGTAAATCAAGGAAAGGCAGATCCAAGTCCAGATCGGGGATAGTGTGCTGGAAATGTGGAAACAAGGACACCTAAAGAAAGACTATAGATCTCAGAAAGGAAAATAAGGAGATGCACAACAAGAAAACAATCATGAAGCAAATGTGACAGGTGAGGGGTTACAATATGTTTTGATTCTTTCTTTCCTAAATATTACTGATTCCTAGGTGGTAGATTCAGGGGCCTCATTCCATGCCACACCTCATAAGAAATATTTTCATGACTATGTTCAAGGAAATTTTGGACAATTCTGTTTGGGTGATGATAAAACCTTTAAAATTGTTGGAATAGGTAAGGTTCTTGTAAAATATCAAAATGGAAACCAATGGCTACTAAAGGAGGTAAGGCATGTTCCAAATCTGAAGAAAAATTTGATTTCAACAAGACAGTTAGGCGGTGAAGCTTGTGTGACAACTTTCACAGATAAAGCGTGGAAGGTCACCAAAGGAGCCCTGGTAATAGCAAAAGGCAAAAAGATTGGTACATTGTATTTATGCAATGGTATTTCAAACTCTGTTAATGCTTTAAATTCCAAAGGATTAGATGCAGTATTATTTCATCATAGGCTCAGACACATGAGTGAGAAGGAGATGAAGATTATTCACTCAAGGAATTTGTTGTCGGGTTTGAAGAATGTTGATTTGGACTTCTGTGAGAATTTCATTTATGGAAAACAAAAGAGTGTCAGATTTCTCAGTGTTGGGAAAGAAAAGAAGAGCGAAAAATTAGAGCTTGTGCATACATATGTATGGGGACCTACTCAGGTATCATCTCTCGGTGGCTCTCATTATTATGTTACTTTTATTGATGATGCAACTAAAAAAACTTGGAGTTATTGTATCAAGAATAAATCTGATGTATTTGATACTTTCAAGAAATGGAAAGCTTTGGTTGAGATTGAGACAGGAAAGAAATTGAAGTGTCTCAGATCAGACAATGGAGTTGAATATTGCAGCAAAGAGTTTGATAGGTACTGTTTAGAGCATGGAATTCATAGAGAGAAGAAAGTTCCAAGAACACCACAAGAAAATGGTGTGTCTGAAAGGATGAATAGAACAATCATGGAGCGTGCAAGATGCATGAGATTGCATGCAGGATTGCCTTTACAGTTTTGGGCAGATGCTGTAGATACTGCTGTTTATCTAATAAATAGAGGGCCTTCAAGTTCCTTGGATGGTGGTGTTCCAGAGGAAGCATGGACAGGTAAAAAGGTAAACTACTTTTTAAAGCCTTTTGGTTGTGAGGCCTTTGTCCATATTGATAAAGAAAATAGAACAAAGCTTGAGGCAAAGTCAAAGAAATGTACCTTTATTGGATATGGTGTTAATGATTTTGGTTATCACTTATATTATTATGAAAATCACAAAATCATTAGGAGTAGAGATGTAATATTCAATGAAAAGGTCTTGTATAAGAATCAGTTGCAGGAAAAGAAGCAGGAAAAAGAAAACAAGGAATACATAGTTCTTGATGAGATCACTGAAAAAGTAAAGGTGCCTGAAAATAATAATAATCAACAACCACAAAAACAGTAACCACCACAAGAGAAAAAGGCACCCCAAACACCTGAAAGTGGAGTTAGAAGATCTACCAGGATGAGTATACCCCTTGAACGATACTTTCCTTCATATATTATTTATTGTTGATTGATTATGGTGAACCCAAATGTTATGAAGAAGCAATGCAGGTTGAAAGTAGTAAGAAGTGGGAGCTAGCCATGGAAGAAGAGATGGACTCCTTAATGCATAACCAGACTTGGGACTTAGTTAGGTTGCCTACAGGTAAAACTACATTGCAGAATAAACGGGTTTACAGGATGAAGGAAGAAGATGGAGGAAAACAAAGGTACAAAGATAGACTTGTGGTGAAGGGGTTTGCACAGAAGAAAGGTATTGATTTTGATGAAATATATTCACCTATTGTTAAAATGACCTCAATCAAAACTATTTTAAGTCTAGTAGCAGTTGAAGATTTTCATCTTGAGCAATTAGATGTAAAGACAACCTTTCTCCATGGGGATTTGGAAGTAGAGATATATATGCAGCAGCCACAAGGATATGAAGTGAAAGGGAAGGATAAACTAGTGTGCAAGTTGAAGAAGAGCTTGTATGGCATAAAACAAGCTCCAAGGCAGTGGTATCTAAAATTTGACAAGTTTATGTCTGAACAAGGTTATACTAGATTTCACTCTCATCATTGTGTCTATCTAAAAAAGCAAATTGATGGAAGCTATATTATATTGTTATTGTATGTGGATGACATGCTTGTTGCATGGTATAATATGCAAGAAATAAATGTGCTCAAAATAAAATTGGTAAATTAATTTGCAATGAAGGATTTGGGAGCTACAAAACAAATCCTTGGCATGGGAATAACTAGAGACAGGAAAAATCACAAATTAACATTGTCTCAGAATGAGTACATACAAAAGGTGTTGAAAATATTTAATATGCACAATGCAAAACCAATTAATACACCTTTTGCTAGCCATTTCAAACTTAGTAAGGAAATGTACCCAAAGACCCAAGAAGACATGGATTATATGTCTAAAGTTCCATATGCATTAGCAATTGGAAGCTTAATGTATGCAATGTTCTACACAAGACTTGATATTGCACATGTAGTGGGAGTTGTAAGCAGGTATATGAACAATCTAGGAAAGGAACATTGGGTGGTAGTGAAATGGATTCTTAGATATTTGAAAGGTATGACAAATCAAGCATTATGATTTGGTGGTTCAAACATTTCTCTACACGGATATGTTGATGCAGATATGGCAAGTGACAAAGATAACAGGAGGAGCACTACAGGATATGTATTTACTGTAGGTGGAACAGTTGTTAGTTGGGTTTAAAAAATCCAAAGTGTTGTTGCATTTTCAACAACAGAAGTAGAGTATGTTGCTACTACAAAGGCTAGTAAAGAAATGATTTGGATAGAAAGGTTTATGGGTGAATTGGGTAAGAAGCATGATATGGACACATTATACAGTGATAGCCAAAGTGCCATTCATCTTGCAAAGAACTCAAAATTTCATTCCAAGACTAAACACATACAAATCAATTACCATTTCATATGATTAGTGTTGGAAGATGGAGAGTTGAAGCTGGAAAAGATACACACTAGCCAGAATCCTGCAGATATGCTAACAAAAGTTGTAACTAGG
>APFE030054062.1:114166-160097 GCA_000404065.3 Pinus taeda
AAAAGTTGTAACTAGGGAGAAACTGAGAATATGCTTAGTTTCAATTGGTCTTCAAGGATGACGATGAAGATGAGAAATAGCCAGGTCCAAAGAGGAGTCATTGTCCAACAAATGAAGTAGTGGTAGATTTGTTACAATCATTCTCCAAGTGGGAGATTGTTGGGTGTGGAGCATGATTATTTAGAGGTCTTTGTTTTCAGCCAGATGTATACCCCAGGAAGTTTGTACACCCCTCCATGCGAGGGGGTGTGGGGGGGGACTTGTCCCCCTCGCGGGGGTTTTGGGGGCCGATCCCCCCTGGCTGGGGGGTCCAGGGGCCAACAGTCCCTCGGCGGGGGTGTCGGGGGCAGTGCCTCCAAAGCTAGAAATAGATGTAAAATTGCCTTGTAAAAGTATAGTAATTTCTAGTCAATTTGGGTCATTCATTAGGCGAATGATATGATGGTAGAACTTAAGTTTAGTTTAGGGTTTTCTACCGTAGAAGGCAACCCCTCTCTTTGTGTGAGGGCATTTTATTGGGGCTCTGTAATAGATGTGTATTCTCTGAGCGAGAAATAGAGAGGTGAGACTGTGAGAGAAAATAGAGGATATTACAACGGATCTGCTGTAGTTTGTGTCTCTTCATTTTGCTGGATAATAGAAAGGAACGACTGGTTGTTCAGGGTGGACGTAGCCCAAACTGGGTGAACCATGTATATCTGTGTCTCTCTGGTTTTAGGCATTTTCTGTGTTTATATTTATGCAATATTCTATGCATTCCATTGCTCTGTAATATATAATTTTATAACAGACTCAAGTCCTTCTCATATCGAAATAGTATAATTTGGTTTATCTAAAACATTGAAAATCAACCCCTCTCTCTTAGCCCATTAGGAAGAGAAGTTGTGTAACATTCTCACAGAGAACTTGGATGCTTTTTCTTGGAGCCATAAGGAAATCAAGGGAGTGAACCCTTTGGTTTGTACTCACCACATCTACATTAAGGAAGGCTACAAACTAGTGAGCCAACCTCAGAGGAGAATGAGCCCAACCCTCAAAGACATAGTCAAAGAAGAACTACAGAAGTTGTTAGATGCAGGTTTCATTTACCCCATCTCAGATAGTGAGTGGATGTCTCCTCTAGTTCTGGTCCCAAAGAAGAATGGAAAATTTAGGATCCATGTGGATTATAGAGAGTTAAACAAAGGCACTAAAAAATACCATTTCCCTCTACCTTGCATTGATCAAGTATCAGATGGTCTTGCAGGGAAGAAGTTCTTCCCTTTCCTAAATGGATTTAGTGGTTACAATCAGATCTAGATCAGCCTAGAGGACCTAGATAAAACCAAATTCACTTGTCCTTGGGGTACCTTTGCTTATAGGATCCTTCATTTTGGACTATGTAATGCCCCTGCCACTTTTCAAAGGGAAGTTCTGAGCATCTTTGTTGAGCTAGTACATGACTCTGTAGAAATCTATATGGATGATTTCACTCCCTATGGGTGTGATTTCCTCGAGGCTCTCTTAAACACGGGGAAAGTATCAAATAAGTGAATTGAAATGAACCTATCACTTAATCGTGAGAAGTGTGAGTTCTTAATGAATGCATGGATTGTTCTAGGTCACTCAATATCCCAGGAAGGACTACAAGTGGACCCAAATAAAATTGTTATCATAAAAAGGGTCCCTACTCCTCAAAAGTAGAGGGATGTCAGGAGTTTCTTGGGCTTAGCTGGATAATATAGGATATTTATCGAAGACTTAAGAAAAGTAGGCTCACCATTGTTTGGGTTGATGGTTAAGGACTCTCAATTTTTTTGGTCATAAAGTTGTCAAGAGGCCCTAGAAATCTTGAAGGAAAATCTGACTACTGCACCCATACTGAGAGGCCCAAATTGGGCTCTCCCATTCCTAATCCATGCTAATGCATATGAAAAAGCTATAGGAGCTACTATAGGCCAGATAGATGACAAGTTGCTTTATGCCATTTACTTCATTAGCAAAAATCTGTCCAAGGCTGAATTGAACAACACTGTGACTGAAAAGGAACTCTTAGCTGTTGTCCACTCCCTGAACAAATTAAGACACTACATTATTGGTTATCAAACCTTTTTTCATACTGACCATTCTACCATCAAATACTTAATGAAGAAACCTGATGTCAATGCTAGAATTATTAGATGGTTTCTTTTATTGGAATACTTTGATTTAAATATCATTGATAAGTCTGGTAGATAAAATGTAGTTTCATATTTTTGTCTAGACTTGCTTTGCCTGTAGGTGAGGAAGGAATGATTAATGATCAACTTCCAAATGAGAATTTATTTTCTATTTCAGTTCTCTCCCCATGGTTTGCTGACATAGCCAACTACCTTGCTGTTTCACAGTTCCCTCTAAATCTATCATCCAAGGAAAAGAGATGAATTGTAAGGAAGAGTGCCCCATTCACATGGATTGGGGGAAATCTCTTCAAGTTGGGCCCAGATCAAATTTTGAGGAGATGTGTTAGGGAGGAGGAAGTCTTTGACATCCTTCTAGCCTCTCATGATGGGCCTTCTGTAGGTCACTTTGCAGCCAAGAGGACAAATTTCAAGGTACTGCAAGCTGGATACTACTAGCCCACTCTCCACCAAGATGCAAGAAGATACACCAATCGATGTGATCAGCGTCAGAGAATGGGGAAACCTACTCCCAAGGATGAAATTCCCTTGCATCCTTAGGTGGCTCTAGAGCCATTTGACAAGTGGGGCATGTATTTCATTAGGCCCATTGATCCACCATCAGGGGAAAAAAATTACATAATTGTATGCACTGACTATTTGACAAAGTGGGTTGAGACCAAGGCTGTCATGGTATAAACATATGAGAAAGTGGCTCAGTTCTTAAGGGAGAATGTATTTTACAAGTTTGGTTACCCTAGATAATTATTCATCGATCAAGGAGCTCAATTCACATTTCATATGACTGAGAATTTATTGAGGGAGCATAAGATACAACACAGAAAGTCAACTTCTTATCATACTTAGTCCAATGGACAAGTAGAGCTCAATAACAGAGCATTGGAAGGCATCCTCACCAAGGTTATGAGGAGCAGTAGAAGAGATTGGGTTGACAAACTAGTGGAGGCCACTTGGGCCTATAATACAACCTAGAAGACAACCACTGGCTTCACCCCTTATGACTTGGTCTATGGAAAGAAGGCTCTTCTCTCCACTGATGTCGATTACAACACTTTAAGAATGGAAACACAATTGGATTTGGATTTTACAAAGGCACAATAGGAGAGGCTACTTAAGCTCAACGGTTTGGATGAATTCAGGATGCAGACCCTCCTACACACTGAAGTTATTCAAGTACAGAGGAAGGTTTGGCATGACAAGAACATCAAGGACAAGGTTTCCCAAGAAGGGGATTGGGCTCTACTATATGACTCCAGGTTCAAGGACTTCAAAGGAAAATTCATGACTAGGTGGCTGGGCTCATATGTGATAGAGAAGTGCCATGAAAATGGGGCTTTTCAAATCAAGACTATTAATCAGAAAGGTATTCCCTTGATTCTAAATGGATATAGACTGAAAGCCTATAAAATACCTCTATCTAGGGAATATTTCATCAGTACCATTAGTAAGGAGGTAAATGTGATTGGAAGTGTCTTAGCTTCTAGGTCACACAATTCTTAAAGAGTAGTTTTATTTTTGTGAAAAATAAAGAAAAAGAAAAAACAATAAGGGGCCTCGATGAAAACCTCTATGAGGCATCTAAGGCCAACTATTGGGTTGAAAACCTCCTTGAGGTAGCCCAGGAGTGAAAAAATAAGTAAAAATATCCTTGGGTGAAATCCTCCTTTGAGGAGCCTAGGGCAGGTAGACAGGCGAAAAACCTCTTTTGGGGTGACTTGTGTGTCTTTTAAAAAGAGAGAGAGAGAGAGAAGAGAAAAAGAACGAAAAATGCCATGGCAAGCACCTCAAACCTGCCCACTAATAAATTTTGTGATTTTGTATGTTTTTGAAGGCAATAAAATATTCAGAGCTATAAGGAAAACATGCCAAGAATCATCTCAATTATTCCTCCATCCACTTCATCTCATTCATGCCTACCATGTCCCTATTACTCATCTCCATTTTCAGGCATCACAAATATTTATTTTTTGCATTTTCTAACTTGCTATATGATGTCTAGTACCTTCTACAGGAAGATCTTGTAGCACTACAGAATGTCAAGAAATTCTATAGGAAAGGGGTCACAATAGGAAAATCACTATGAAAACCTATTATAGGTTGAGTTTGGACCCTACACCTCATCATACCTAACCCAACATCAATGTTCCAAGCCATCATATCCATACCTAGTTCTGTGTCATTCAAAAATCATAGGAAAATGAAAAATCAAGAAAGAGAGAGAGGCCCAAAGGACATGTCCTCCCTTGCCTCAACCATTCACCACTCCATATGAGCCTTCATCATCATTCTCCAACCCCTACACCACCACCCAACCTCTCTCTAAGAAAAAACACTGAGTAAGGAAGAAAAGGGAAGCTACAATGTTTCCTGTAGTAGCTACAGGATCCCCTATAGAATTTTGTGCCATCATTGCAACCAGCTTGAGCCTGCATCCTCCTTCACAACTAGAGAAAAGGGGAGCACTAGCATCTCTGAAGACCCTTTTACTCCTGGCCAGAGCTTGACAAAAGTAGCAACAACAAGGATGTACCAAGCACCTGTACACAGGGAAAAACAGGCAGTCAGCTACATAAGCAAGAGGAAATAAATAGGAATGACAAAAAGGAACACTTACCTGAGCAACAACACAACAGGCCCTTCCTCCAGCTTGCATAAATCAACAAAGGTAGGCATAGGTATGGCCACTCATCCAACTCTTCCCCGAGTACGATATCATGAAAATGTATAAATGTTGAAAAAAAATCTTTTTATAAGCTGGAGGTGGCCAATTAACTTGGCCATCCTTAGCTCATGATAAAAAAGAGAACTCCCAGTTAGCATCCCACATTGGAGTGCCAAATCAATGGGCACTAGTTAAAAAGGTGGTTGATTTAATTATGTGGGAGTGGGTGATGGTTACGAGGGGAAATTGAATGATCAATAATGATGAGCCAATAGTCCCAATTAGGAAATCTTATACAACTACCAGCCAGTACATCGCCCCAAGCTTTGACCATAAATAGCATAAAATTCCAAAATTTCATGCAGTTGTTGCTCATTTCGAAATTAGAGATATTGGGACCAGCTACGAAGCCATTGGATATTTGAACCCTATTTTGGCCACCCTACAGGAAACATAGCTACAGGAAGCTACAAGAAAGTCAAAAAGCTAGAGAAAGCATTGGAATTCCACAAAAATTTTGCTAGGGGGTTACTAGGGTCAAACTGGTCATCTATTCTTATAATCCCAAGCATCACAATGAAAAATAAGTGGCCCATGTCTCTTGTGTTCATGATTTGATAACTAAAAAGAAAAAAATGAAAAGGCTCTGCAATATTCTAGTAATTATAGTGGGTTGGAGAATTAGACAAAATTTTGGGAGTTTAAGGGGATTGTGTAGATATAGAAAAGGGTATAAATTTCAATCATCTAAAAAAACATTTTAAGCTCTTAGCCACCCTGAAACTCATACTGAAGTTATTTCACAAAGCCTCCTACATTTAGCAATAACCAGAGAAGAGAAATGTGAGGGGGATTCAATAGAAGAGGACCCACAAAGACATCAAGGATTCACCTTCACCCCCCTATGGTAGATAT
The DNA here is from genome assembly GCA_000404065.3 of Pinus taeda. Classification (NCBI taxonomy): domain Eukaryota; kingdom Viridiplantae; phylum Streptophyta; class Pinopsida; order Pinales; family Pinaceae; genus Pinus; species Pinus taeda. The sequence continues at coordinate 119,903 of APFE030054062.1, forward strand.
CTTTAGGAATCATAAATGGTGGGCTTCTTGGAGTTTCACACGGCGTATTATGATGATATAGCCCATGAGTTTGCCATGGAACTCAACCCTCATGAAAGAACAAGTGCTACCACTAAGGTGAGAGGGTAGTCCATTACAATCAACCCTGAGGTGATCAACAGAGTAACCAACCTTCCTCAAGGTGTACAATGGAGGAGGGAGGACAAGGCTAGCAACACATTTTCTAAGAACAACATCTTCCTAAATGATGAAGAGTCACTTGAAGACAAAAATGGGGTCAGGAGGGAGATCCTTCCCTATCCTTGGGATGAGGTGAGCTACCACATCCTCAAACACATTTCTTGTAAAGGGAGGCTCAATGTAGTCTATGGCTACCAATTCAAACTCCTCCACGAGTTAAGGTTCAAAGATGATTTACCCATAAACCAAAGGCTTAGTGTGCCTTATTTCCTGTTGTAGTCAATTATAGACATGTCAAGCTAGAATGTGTAAAAAGGGAAACACCAACAATTAACACATCACGAAAACATTAATATGATAATGGAGGATGTATTGAGCGAATTGAGAATGCTTGTACTCTGGTCCACATTTAGAGACATGAACAGAGAGGTTATCCTTGAAACCCAATCCAATTATTATGGTGGGACCCCAACCTCTAGTGATGAAGATGAAGTAGAAGTAGAGGGAGAAGAAGAATAAAAAGAAGCAGAAGAAGAAAAGGAGGTAGAAACAAACAAAACAAAAAAAGAACAAGAAGAAGAAGAAAAAGAACAAGAGGAGGAGTAGAAGGTAGAGACAAGCCCTGATAAATATACTAATGAAGTGGAAAATCTCCAAGGTTATCCCCCTAGCCCACTGAAAAGGAGGCAGTTACTACCTTGAGAAAATACAAAGGCAAAATCCCCTTTATTTTAAAACAAGAAGAAGCACTAGGATCAAGCATGGAGAAACCACAAATACCTACAAGAACTCCCATCATAATTGAAGTTTCACCAAACAAGCAGAAGGAGCTAGGTTACTTGGGAATGAAGAGTGAGGAAGGCAGATCACAACAAGCAACCCCAAAGGTTCCCATCACCTATGTTAGGAAGCGTGTCACCAGGTCAACATCAAAAAAGTAAACCAACGGACTTGTGACCCTCTTACAGTAAGGAAAATCCTTCTACAAGATCCTCAAATAGTGCTACAGGAAACATAGAAAAAGATACAGGAAGGACAATAGGGACAAAAAGAAGGCAAGGAAGCAACACCACAAGTGGAGGAGGGGGAAGCTTCTCCAAAAACATCTAAGGGATATTTTCTAGAGTTGCAGGAGCATAGCTCACAACCAAATCTGAGTTCTTACTACAAGTTCATTAAGGGAGACAGAGTAATACCACATAAATTTGCAATCCCTCTCTTCTTTGAGATTGAAAAATAAAGGAAAGAACACATCGTTGGATGAAATTGCCAAGTCAAAAAAAGTAGAAGTGTGGGTTGTGTGGAAGAAAAACTCAGATATGGGATGGGAGTTGAGTGAGTTGAGAGATAGAGAACACATCATGAGATCTCAATTACAGGTAGAAAACACATTGCTAAGGAGTCAGTTGTAGGAAAAATAGAGCCAATTGGCCAACATGGAAAGCCTCTCCGTGGAGGCACTTCAATGTAGGATGCCATACAAATCATATGCACTATACCTCAAGGATCAATGGTTGTAGTTTCAAATTAATACATTAGCACAATAGAGGACCATGCCATTCCAAGACTATAGGTAATTCATAGAGCTATGTGACAGGAGCACCTTGGAAGACAAGGCCAAAATATCTAAATTTTACCTACACAACTTTTCCTTGATAGATTTGAATTGTGGGACCCCAATGAAAAGTTGGGGGACTTTCAATTGATGGCCTTTGCATCATGGATGAGTCATGAGGAGACCAGAGTTGAAGAAGTGAAGAGAATAGTAGAAAAAGAGGAAATAGAGCCCATCTACATTAGAGTAAAACAAATAAATTCCATGGTTGTTATTAGTAACCACAACATCATTTCCAATGATGCTCAACTTTCACTAAGATACCTGGCTACCCGAGAATAGGCCATCTCCCATTTTGAAAACACTTTAAGGTTATTGGGGGTTGAGAGCTAGCAAACATGCGAGAGGAGATGGAGCAACCTATCACACAATCTAAGGATCAAAGAGTACCACTCCCCTGAGAGGTTGATAAATGAATTGGAAATGACCCCCCTATATAAGAATTCCATGAAGACACTAAAGATCAATTGGATTGGACTAAAACTCAGTCCACCCTTACTGTGGGTTTTGTTAGAAGGTAGGAAGGAAGAAGAGGAAAGAAAGCGTTGGGAAGAGATTGAGAAAAATGCAGGGTCCTATCCTCAAGAGGAAACTCCATCAACATAGGTCTTGGATGTCAAAGAGGTCACAAGAGCTAAGAAAGATATGGATATAGACTAAGTTTCTCAGAGGGTGAGAAACACTTTTAGTAGGAGGGGATGATGAGGCTCATCAATAGGTAAACTATATGGGTCACAATGCCACTCTCTAGTTTATTAAAATTGACTTTTCTCACATTTATTTACATATTTTGTTATATTTTTCTTAGTGAGAAGGTTGAAGGTGAGTTACTATGTCATGTGGCCTAATAGGTAATAAATGAAACAATTGGAGCAATTTTGGGTTGACTTAAGTTCAGGAAATAAAAATGGGAAAGCAAGAGAGATTTTAGGAGATTGGTTTCCCTCCTTAACTCCTCAAATCATTCTAAGATTCCTCCACCATATCTCATCAGCTTGGAGTTACTATCAACCAAGCAAGTCGAGTCCATTGGTAGCCAAGCCAGTGATAGTTAAGAAAGAGTCATTCTCGAGTTAGGGAGACAAGTGTCCCTATTTTCTAGGGAGATATTGGTAGCTATAGTTATGTATAAATAAGAGAGCAAAGGGACTCATTAGGATTCAATTTTTGATATATCCAAGAGGAAATTCGAGCTGAAACATTACGATTGTTATTGTTATGTTGTATTTCACATTTTGATGAATATGAGAAATTCTTCCTTGATCCAACACTGAGTTGACTCACAGGGCTGAAGCTCTTGGGTTAGGACCCAACCCTAGCATCATAAGTTCCTCTTTTTATTTTTTTATTCTTAGATTAAAATGATAGTTAGCTACTGAAGTTTACTTATTTTTTGTTTAGCTTAACAAGTATTTGAATTATTGCTTAACCTAGTTTCCATAAGCATGAAGAGGTAGATCAATGGCAGAATAGTGAAGAAAATTACTTCAGAAAATCTTATGACAGTGGCCTCTATCTCATCTCCCTCATGGGATCATGATTAAAGGGCCCCACTCCCACAACCCAAAAACAAAGTTTGTCTTTTGGTCATGGCATAACTTAGGGTTCATTCTTAGCTAGATCATTCTTTATGATTTCTTGGAAACACCTGTAGTTGTTATCTTGTTTCCTTAAGTTTTTTGTAGCTTAAAAGGCACTCCATTTCATAGATCTATTCCATAACAAGAGATATGTCAACTTTCTCAAATTCAATTCATCTTTTCCATGTTGATATGTAGTGATGCATAAATGAAAATAAAAATAGGTGTTTTTGTAGGGATTGTTGATTTGTAGGGAGGAACTCATCCAAGCAGATTTACCTAGGTCCTCTCCACCTTCTGCCAAATCATAACATCCCATATTCCAAACCTTTGTTTTGCATCCTTCGTGAGCAAGCCACCTTAGGTAGATCCAACCTCCTTGGAGTGTTGGGCTTAGTCTTGGGTAATGTTCACCTTCCCTACCCTTCTATCACCATCATACATATCACCAACACCTCACCTCACTTTTATTGCCCCCTATGCCTTTCAGCTAACTTCCTATAGCAAACCAAGACATCTTATACCAAATTAGGACATCTTGTAGTAGTTTCATGTAACAGCTACAAGATCTCCTGTAGTAGCTTATTTGACCTCGTTTTGACCAAATATGGTAGTATAATAGCAATTTAGGACCTCATATTGGATTCCATACCTATCAAGGTCACTTGAGATCAACTCTTGATCAGATGCTTAGTATTTAGCTCAAAAATCAAAGTTCTCATAATGGCTTGAAACCTGAATGACCACATTTGTCTCGGAAAAACGATCCAAACATAACTTGTTTTGTCGAAAACAGAGTTTGTATGAGAAATTTTGTGTGTTATGATTTTTTTAACGCCTAGTCACTGCATAATTAGCAGTCTATACTACTGACATGGAAGGTGACTAGACATGGCCAACACTGGACAATAGTGAATCAGGAATGAACAAGTGGAAATGTTTGGTTGGGTTGTACAGTGGTATGTTGGTGTGTTTCTATTGGTTTTATTTTGGACCAATGGAAGAATGCCACGTGGCACCTCCCAAAGGCCAGGTTGGAGGTTTACAAAGTGGAGAAAAATATATTGGTAGAAGTTGGGGTTACACCCACGACCTCCTGTATGCAAACCATATACCTTAACCGCTTGCTCTACCAGGTGGTTCTTACCATGTAACAACTCCACGTATATTTAAAGTTAATAGGTTTAGAGGTTGGCGGTTAGGGGAGGGCCAACCCTCCCCCATTTGAATGCAACACAATAAACAACAATGTTTATAGGTTATGATCTGATAGCTATCCAAATCAGCACTGCAACGGTGCCATGTGATCACAACACTACAAATTGCAATAGTTATAGAACCTGGCGGTCAATTAACCAAACCAACTTCATGATGGTTTAAGTTTCTACATGTGAATGTTATCACCGCAACCTCAAATGGTCAGTTAACTCCGATAGCTCTGCTCCAACGGTTAATGTGATATTAATATCGCATGTGAACAACCCATTAAAACCACTAGATACAATGGTTATGGTTAACACTAATTGCAAATTTAAATTTATTAATCTGAGTTTAAAGATCTTAAGTGCAGTTTAAATCTGAGTTTAATCTGGTGGTAAGTTTGGCGGTGACCCCAAATTCGGGCTTGCCTCCAGATTTAGCCGGGCTAACTGGAGATAATACAGAATTAGAGGAGAAAATGTATGAAAAGGTTGACTAAGCCATAGAGAAGTCAATTTTCAACCAAATTGAGCTCAAAAAGAGGTGTTCTTGGCTAATTTGGACATTCTAAACACATTGGTGTAGGTATTAGGAGACATAGAGCTTTGTAAAATAACATTTTTCCACATTGAGCTAATATAGAGGCCCAAGCCATGGAAGTTGGACCAAGGAGATGTAGCCCAAGAGGGGTGAACTCCTTCATCAAAACACTTTGTTAATGTGTCTCTTTGATGGTTCGTTGTAATGTGAATGTTCATTGTTCATTATTTGTGTTTGAAGCTAGTTTTCTCATGAATATCATTTTAAACTTAAGGAAATTTCCCTATTTACATGCACAAACAACTAAGGAAACCCCAATACAAGAAGCAATAAGCAAGCATATGTTTAGAAATCTGTAATTTTTATTAGCACAACAAAGCTAATCATACAAAAATAGATCATCTCTCCCATGCCTTCTCCCTTTGCAAGATCATACGTAATAGCATAGCATTTACATTTATGAATTTAGCAATTAAAAGATTATTTTTCATGTATATATGATTCCTATAATGATATAATAATTTTCCATTTCCAAATAGCCCTAACAGGTAGAGGATAAATTGCAAGGTTAGCATTGTTCTTTTCTGCAAGTAAATTGTGTCATTTCCTAGCTAGATGATTTATGGAATTTCATAGCATTTACCATTCAATAAATTCCATTTCCTAAATAGGCAAGAATTTACTTTCCTACAATAAAACTAGATTTACATTCATTGTTAGTAGTCAAACTCCTTATAGTCAATAGAAGACTAGTCTAGAACCCTAGTGGTCTAGCGCCCCAGTTGAGAAGTGACAAGAGTAGAATGTTGCATTTGTTGTGTATATAACATTGTCACCTCCAAGTTTGTACGAAACCTCAGGTTGATAAAGTAAAGTTGGTAGCCCTAGGAGTTGCAACATCCTTGTTGCATTATTGAGGCTCCTCATTATCATCTCATGACAAATGGTTTGGTGACATTTAGGGACAAAACCTATGTGTCGGACAACATTGAACTCAATAATCTTATCTTAACATAATTTCATGTTAAGTCATATTCAGGTCATCTGGGATATCAAAAGACTCTAACATCTATGAAGAAGTTCTACTATTGGTCAAATTTGAAGAAACAGGTAGTTGAGTTCATCACAAGGTGTTTGGATTTTCAACAAGTAAAAGTGGAGTGAAAGCATCCAAGTGGCTTACTACAACTGATTATGGTTCTAGAATGGAAATGGGAGGTCATTTCTATGGATTTCATTATAGGTTTATTGAGGACATATAGACAACATGATTCCATCATGGTTGTGGTTGATAGGTTGACCAAGGTAACTCACTTCATTCTAGTGAAGTCTACTAATTTATCTAGTGAAGTAGCTCAGGTATTGATTAGGGAGATAGTGGGATAACATGGTATTCCTAAAAATATTGTATCCGACAGAGATATGAGAACCCTATCACATCATCACACCATGGTTATCTGAAAATGGTAAGGAAAGGTTGAAACCATTGTCACACTAGGAAAAACCCATCCCAATGACAACAAGAGGAGAAAATACACAAATGCATGTACCATGCATTCACAAACTAGTAAGGAAATCATACATGCAAGTTGTTACCTACAAGTATTCCTTTTGAAGCAACTTGATCCAACCTTCCTTGATTGTGATTTTATTTCCTTGTCCTTTCTTTTCCTTCCTTTGCTTGCTTTATCCAATGCTAGAATGCTCTAAGTGTGCAATAATATGAGAGAATAAAGAAAGCTCAAAAACTGAACTGACAAAATATTAACTAGAAAAATCTCAAGTTATATCATTATGTATCATCTTTACTTGTATTATTTTGTCTTACATAATTTATCATTTTTATTTATGCCATTTATACATGACGTATCATTTTGACTTATGTCGAATGTTGGACATGTATCATTTTCACATGTTATTGGTCTACTAGTATATGTGAACTTCACTTGTTTTAGTTATATATGATGATGATCTTATCAGTATTGACTCGTCAATTTTATATATTGAAATTGGTTGATGATTCAGATGCATATTTATTATGTATTATGATTTTGATTTACTGCTCATGATGGATGTTGTCAAATTCACTTAAATTATAGATATTTGAATCACTTGTTTTAATTATAGATGATGATCATGTTACAATAATTATCTTGTTATTTTATATGTACTAGGTGTTTTACATTCTATTTTGATGGAGATTTAATAAGTATAATAATTTTGTTAATTTGTATGGATGTCTGCTTCCCTAAATTTTTTTATAAATGCTATCTTATAAAATATTTCGAATGAATTCATATGACTTGTTGTATAATAATATAACTTATTTAAGAGACATGATATATTTAACTAATTAAATTGAAATAAAACATATTAAATTAACTGTATGTAAAATAATAATAATTTTTGGAAGAAAAAAAGGAAGCGACAATGGAAGCCAAATTAGAAGTCACACTAGAAGAAAAACTAGAAGCAAAATGGGAAGCCAAATCAAAATCCAAATTAGACACAAATCATGGTGCTAAACCTAGCATTATTCTTGATGCTTGGAAGAAAAAAAAAAGAAATAATGGAATCCAAGTTGGAAGCCACACTAGAAGCAATATTGGAAGAAAAACATGACGTCAAATTAGACACAAAAATGGAAGCCAAACCAAAAGTCAAATTGGAAGTAAATCCTGATGTTAATTCTGGCACTAAAATTGGATCTATTTTCGGTGCTATTCCAAACAATATTTTTGACATTATTCAAATCACTATTTATGGTGTAATTTCTTATACACATTTTCCGGCAAGATTTCTAGCGCTATTTGTGGCACTATTTGTGGCGCTATTCCAGGCATTGTTTATGGTGTTATTTATGACGCAATTTCCTATGCTAAATCCAGTGTTGTGATAAAAATTCACAATTTTTCCCATTTTTGCACCAAGAAAGGTGTCGAATTCGTGAATTGAAATACATTATATTTCAACACTATTTTAAGTGTTATTTTCCTATTCTATTGTAGCAATACTCTTTTGTTTAGACTTTCCTTCTTGGAGTGAGATGTTAGGGTGTTAATATGAAGTTTTCTAGCAAGTGTACCACAATACTTCACTTAAGGCACTAGTGACAAATATCCATAAAAACATAAAATGGCTACTAATATGCTCTTTAGATCTGCAAACAAATATTGAAAACACTGCAACAAATAATGTGCAATTAAAAAGAAACATATAACATCAAATATTATACCAAAAACCAAATGAAAATGAAAGAAAAATATTTATTATTAAATTACATGGAATACAACTAATGAGGAGAATGTGTAGACTTGGATCTACAAATCCCCCTCTATGGGATGGGTCCTTTGTACCTTGTGCTTCAGCTATTGATTCAACTCTCTCTCACAGAATGTATGGTATGGGTAAAAGAAAGTGGTGGTGGCTTGAAATCAAGATGGGAGCTCAAATCTCACAGGACGATAATGAGAATGATGAGAATGTTCATGGTGAAAAGAGGAGAAAACCCCTCTATTTATAACAAAATATTAGGATAGATCTAGATTTAGGATAATAATAATTTTTTTCGACCAAATCAAGATCTAGCCATTAGAAATATTTTATTATATTTTAGAGAGGGAAATATTATTTGAAATGATCATATATCTTTATTTAGAAAATGGTTAAAATAATCAATAAATAAAAAATGATGTATTAATTACTTTATGGTGGTAAAGTCAAAGATGAATTAGAAATAATTATTAAATAATGATTTAATAGTTATCTCATGAGAGAAACAAGGGATAATTATGGAATAATAAATAAATAATGATTTATTTAATTATTCCTAAGTTGTTAAATAAAAAATGGTTAGAAATAATCATCAAATAATGATTTGATACTTATTTCAAGAGAATAATAAATAAATAATGATTTATTTAATTATTCTGATAGGATTTTTTGGGTTTTAATGAGAAATACTTTAGGAAAATGGTTCATTAAATTATTTCCTATGGCGAAATTGGATTTTAATATGTCAAAACCCATCCTACATGGGGTATTTTAATCAACCTAGTAGGAAATAGATAGGTGATCATTTTTTAGGTGATAACATAGGGATTTTGAGGTAACCTTAGGAGAAGTTAGGAAAGGGAAAGATGACATCTTTTTTTTGGAGATTTATCTTCTAAGTTACTAGGTTTAAATCTTGTGAAGAAGATGTTGTGTATTATTATCTTATTATATTAATCTATATTTAACTTGTGCAAATATGTGACAAGAATATAAGACTAGGCTTCCTCTCTCTCTTTGATCTTCTGTTTATTTCTCTTGTCTTAGAGCTTCTTAGAGATATTAAGTTATAAGGTTAAGGTTTCATCCCTTAAATACATGGAGATTAAGGTTTTGAGATGAAACCCTAAATTGTACTTGTTGAAGTGAAGAATAAGAGGAGACATCTTTCCTTGGAGGACATAATTGTGTGACTTTAGGTTGTTGAACTGTAAAATACCTCACATTACCCTTATTTTGGTAATATAAAATTGTGACTTTATAATGCTAGAATGGAGGCCATGGCTAGATGAGACATTATGTGTAAACAAAATAAATTTATATGTAAAAATTAAAAATATTGCTAAGATAGAGGAGTGGAAATGGATTTAGAGGTATGAGGAGGAGGAGTTGCTTGTGCAAGCGACACCCAAAACCACACCCACTTCATTTACCCCCCTACCTATCTCCCTGATTGATTAAGTGGTCTACATGATGAGTAGGGAAGGGGATTATGACCTGTCTGAGTAAAGGATGAGTACCATGCCACTCTCTGTCTTGTGGAACATGATGAGAAGGTCAACACCTAAGGGGAGAGAAAAAATCAAAATGAGAAGAGGTGATGGAAACACAGAGAATACACCAGAAAAAGAAGAGCATGCACATTGTGAGAGGAGACAATGGAGGAAAAAAGAGAATTTGGAGTGCTACATTAGAGAAAGAACTAGCTTCAAGAAAATGCCCTATAATGAGATGTTGTTCATTTTAAATTTGGTGTGTCTAGTAGTTGCTTGTTAGTGTTGGATTAGCTAAGGAAGACTTGATGGAGACATTGAATCACTTAGTGTTTTCCTTGAAAATCAAGTTAACAAAATACCCTTAGATTGAGATCATTCTCCTGGACTGAGAAAAACTTCACTGAGCCTTGGATGAGCCCTTGTGATATATTTTATATAGGAATAAGAGTCACTATGATTCTTAGTGCATGAGGCAATTGATAAACTGCCTGGATAGTGCACTCCCTCTTTGGATTACTTGTCTTGTTATTGGTGTGAAACTCCCTTGAGAAATTAAATCCTCAAACTTTGAATCCAACTCATGGGTGGTCAGATACAAGAAAAATTGTAGTGTAGCTGGCATATGGTTGGGTGGAGAGTTGAAGTCCCTTCATCATTTTTCAGACTCCGTAAATACACAAATAAGTAGATTTCATTATTGTTGAAAGCTATGTTCATGGATGGTATGATATCTTGTAGGTCTATCGATATAATGAATGTTTGAATGATGTTGTTCACTGAATTAATTCATAATTGGAATAGGAATATGTGTGGTTATGCTTAGTTATTCTAGACCATGCTATTTAAAATTATGTTATGAATGATTTAACTTTTGTGTAATCTGATTTGATTTTTATTTAGGGCTCTCAAAATGAGTTTAATAATGGACCAATATGGTCTGAGTAACTAGTGTATTTCCCTTGCTATGCTATGAGTGTTGTGTGATTTGGTATGGGGTCTTACTTCTTTTATTTTCTCTAAAACTATTATCTTCTATTCTATAGAGTTACTTATTCTCAATAAAATAAATCATTCACCATTAGTGGTATCTTGATCTTGGGACCTTGTTCCATAAGCTCAGAGAGATGGAATTTAGGTAGTCACCAACTTTTATTCATTGTTGGTAAAGGGAAATTTGATGTGTTTTTCATGTCACTAGGAATTGGGAAGGACAAGGGGCCAAAATGATGTATGTTTGGCCTATGACCAACAAGCTCTTAAAGTAAACCAGCCTATGGGTTACTAGATAGAGTTAGGGGTGGGATTACAAATGCACAACCTATATCTATTGGACTCTTAAAGTAAATTGGCACTCAATTTGTTGGATGGAGTCAGGGCTAGGATGACATGTGCATAGCTAGTGGCCAGTGGACTCTCAAAGTGAAATAGCATGTAAGTTGTTAGATGGAGTGGGGACTAGGATGATATGTGTGTGGTATACAACTATTGATCTCTTAAATTAAATTTGTGTGTGGGTCGTTGGATGGAGCCTAGGCTAGGATGGAGCATGCACAAGAGGGTCCCATTGAGGTCTTTGGCCTATGGGGTTTTGGATGCAACCACATCTAGGATGACATATGTGTGGGGAGGAACCAATAAGGTTCGTTGGCGTATAAGTTGTTAGATAGAGTCATGATAGGAATGATGTATGCACAAGAGGTACTCATCATGCTCTCTATCTTGTGGATTATTGGCTCTATTTAGTTAGCAGTGTGGGTGCAGAAATAAAGGTGAGGCTAGTATGACGTGGCTAGGTGGATCTGTTAGAACAAAGTTAGTCACAAAGTGCGATGAGTGTTGGGACATAGAATTGACACCTTTTTGTTCATATTTTCATATTATCTTGACTCTCACAACCATCCCATATTACTCTGACGACCATCATTGACTAAAGTATGCTTCCTTTTTATATGCCATCCTTATTATCTAGTTTTTCTTGTAATTTGACATAAAAGATAAATAATTTAGAATGTTTTATTAACAAATTCACAAAAGGTTGTTTCAGTTTGTGTGCTTGTTGAGATGTTGTTACAAGAAAACATTTTCCCCAATTTTTCCTCGCCAAGGATGGTCTGCTATTATTGTTCATACACATCGAAATTATTCAAGACACTCTATTATCCTCTTTTTAGCAATGGATATTGATTTGGAAAAATACCTAGTCAGAGCCAACTTGACTGTTGAAAGGAGGAAATTATGGATAGTGCAACTGACTCAGTTGAAATAGTTAGGATTCCAAATTGATAAAAAATTGTGATTTAGAAAATATGTTACAATTAGTATAATTTGTTATCATATAGTATTGTATATTCTCAATTTAGATCACATGAGAATGGATAGATTCTCATGATGGTCTTGGTTTTTGAAATTAGGCATGTACTCTCCAATTATAAAAGAATGTACTCCCTTCCCACGAGGCATGCATATATATGATTGTAAATGGAGTATCAACATTGTAATATTGTACTACAGCTTTTCACTAATGCAAATCTCTACCGTTCATGGCTCCATATATTTCTCTTGATTGAATTGCATGATGTTTAAATTACTAGCCCCTGCTAAGGAGGAATGACCCTCCTTCTTAGTAGGGATCACTAGTTAGAGAAGTATTGTAGTCGTGTATTCACTTTCTCTTAGTTATGAGTACGTGTGATTTAGTATCACTATTATAGATATCATTCATGAATTGAGTAGTTGCAAAATTATAACCTCTATTATTTTGTAACATCATAAGTCGTGGACCTGTCCTTTTATTAGTTGATAGTAAGTTGATTGTTGTTACATTTTTTTGGTTTGTTTACTTCATTTAATGAGTGTTTCAACAATTTTCTGAGTATTGAGTGGTTACATAAGTGTTGTTTCTTTTGAATAAGAGTGAATGTGTGACAATGTGATTTATTTTGCGACTGTGTGTCTTTTCTTTCTACAAGTGTGAGAAAGGTGTGGGACAAGAGTGATTTGAGTGCTAAGAGTGATATTACAGTGATTGGTTTTGATTTCATTAGTGCTAGTTTCCATCTATTCCTACATAAAGTTTACATGAAAGCCTTTAAATAAAAATCCTACCCGGATTAACAATTTATGTGAGTTGGATTGGCTATTATGATTAAAAGGAAAATTGATCCACCTAACATTTTGGCACCATTTCCAAGGAGGTTATTAGAGGTGCATATGTATGACTAGCTTGATTACATGCATTAATTGAGAGTGTGGAAGATGTGTTTCTGACTCTGAGGTTTCTGAGTGATAAGACAAGAGTTAAGAACCTGCACATCACTTTGACATACTAAAGTAGGCTCAAACTCATGAGGAGTCAAGGAACATAGGATTTCATTGCATGAATAGTGAATAAGAAAAATATGTTACCCCCAAAGAAAATAATTGTGCAGGTAGAAGAAGACGAGGGAGAAAGAAGAACAATAATAATTTGGAATGAGAAACATATATACAAGGGATCATCACAAAAGTTGAAGCAAAATTATCTACTTGGGGAGTAACATATAAGAAGAAAATATCAGGAAAGGTTGGTTAATGGAGGCCAACCACCCCTAAGTCATCTGTGTTGGGTGCACATATTAAGAAGCTAGAATTTTATGAACCTTCGATCTCAGAGACAAGCCCTCAAGTTCTTATCCCATTTGTATTAGTAGGGGAAGGATATCAAGGCTTGATAGAAGGCTAAGGAGATGTAGACGAATATGATTGGGAATCAAGTCCTAAAGAATGACCACTTGATCAATACATCTAAGATTCAGGTAGTGTCGTAAAAAAACCTATAGAGAATATTGTAACAAAATGTGTTGTGAAATCATTAGGACCACATAGAAAATGTGAACAATTTGAGCAAAATGAATAACTTAAACAACCTAAGCAACCCCCACCACCAAAGCAAGAGAAATCTCCTTAACTAGGGGGGCCACCTATAATAGCTGTACAAAATCCTCAAGCTTCTAGGCATAACCAAATGGAGGGAAGCTCGGTTACTACATTTGAGTTCCCCATTGCAAATCTCCAAGGACAAGCCCCAATGAAGAACATTCCATTGTATGAAATTCATGTCTTTCAGGGAAAAATCAAAGGAGATTCGAATACATTTCTCTTTGAATTTTACATCGTCTGCAGTAGTTATGATTACACCACTAATGAAAAAAAACTAAAACTGTTTCGAGATACATTAAATGGAGTCGCACTTGAATGGTTTATGGGAATTGATGGAGCATCCATAAAAATCCTAGGATGTGATGAAGAAGGTATTTTTAGATAAATATAATGACTATAGTCCTTCCAAATATCAGGGGGATGAGCTATTCAAGATCACTCAATCACTAGATGAAAACTTGGAAGAGTATGTTGAGCACCTTCAGTAGAATCTCTAAATATATCAACATATATAGTAATATGGATGTGGAAATATTTTTCACCAATTTTCATTAGAGGAATGTGAGATGACTTCCTTAACATGATAAACATTTTGGGGAAAGGAAAATGATAAATATTTTGGGTAAAGGAGATATATCCAAGGAACCTTACAATGAAATTGTTCAATTTTTTTGGAGTTATAGAGGATCAATAGCGAACAAGACCATGATATATGCTACTTCTATCAAGATTCTAAATTCAACCAATAATGGGGCAACACGAGCATAAATTGGAAACCTAATGGAGAATTTTAAAACATATATTATGAGTTTAATGTCCTCTTAGGAATATAGGATGACTACCATGACATGCTAAATATTTTGGGGAATGAAACATGTTAAATATTTTGGGGAAAGGATATATATCCAAGGAACCTTATGATGAAATTGTTCAACTTTTTCGAAGAAGTTCTAGAGGACTAGCAAAGAACATGACCATGACATATGATACTTCTAATTGGATTCTAAAGTTAACAAATAATGGGGCAACACGAGAAGAAATTGGAGACCTATTAGCGAATTTAAGAACTAATATTATGAGTATGATGTCCTCTTAGTTTGATGTGTTGCACACAAAACATAAATAGGTGGAAGTAGAGAAATCTCTAGCTATATTTTTCTCTTGGTGCAGGAAGAAGAATCCTCTAAGGGAATGTCCACTTAATAGTTGCAACATATGTGAGAAGAATCATTCCATAGAATAGTGCTCCTCATTACCTAGATTAAAGTTTATCAATGAAATAAGGGAGGATACTGAAGCAACATATTTCATTGGCACTAAGAAGGCCTAAACATCTAAGCCATCATGTATGATGAAAGAACCCTTCTCTTCTTTTAATTCTTGGTCTGGTATGTATGGTCCTCAACAAATTCCATGAAAAAAGGCAATATTCAGTATCCCCTTGGAAGCCTCTTAACCTCCCTTTGGTCCAATATCTTGTGCCTTGGCCTCAATGGCCTTCTCCTTCATGGCCTCAACCATGGTGAGGGATTACTTTTCCTAACCAAATTCCTTTTCAGATCCCAATGCAACAATAACAGTTACAACTTTCATTCAATGTACCTATGAGTGGACCTCTATTATGCCCTTAACTACCTACAAAACCTAACCCTAATCCCAATAATAACGTCATGCAACAAATTGGAACACCAATTATCCCTACTAAGTGTATATCACATGTTGAATGCAACAAAATACATTTATGATTGAGAAGTATCGTAAACCCCACTATTTTTCCTATTATCATAGAAAATGAGGAAGAAAATTCATCAAGAGAACAAAAACTAATTCAAGGTTCTTTAGAAAAAGAACAGGTTGTAACAACTGATGTTACCATTGATGTTGAAACAATTGATAATACTCATGAATAATTAACAATTGGTGTTGCTATCAATACCACTATAACTACTGGTAATACCCACACTATTGTAATAGTTGGTGCTATGCTAACACCATTATAAAAACCAATAACACATTTGATGTCACTGTAACGATTGATGCCACTTTGGCTATGAGACATGTAACAACTACTGGTAATGAGACTTCTTTGCAACCCCCTTTATCCTGAAATATTAATTGAAGTCAAGAATACTCTTAAACCCGAATATGATTTCTTAAAGGATTTAGGAAACTTACATGTCCATATTCCTTTACTTCAAGCAATATGAGATGTTCCAATTTATGCTAAAACAATTAAGGATTAATGTGTTAAAAAACTAGGTAGAAAACCTTAGGAATCCTATATGGTACATGTGATTGGAAAAGTATTAGAATTAATGATACGAGATAACACAAATACTAAATATGAAGATCCTACTAACCCAAAAATAGTTGTTTATATTAGAAGACCAAATATTCCAAATACCATGATTGAATCAGAAGTAGTAATTAGTATAATAACCAGGGCTATTATTGAACAACATGGTCTTACTAATCTGAGACCAACTCCCACTATTTTAGAATAAGTAGGTAGGTATAAGGTTTGACCTGAAGGAATATTGGAGGATTTTATTATTTCAATAGGTTCTTAGAAGTACCAAATATATTTCGTGGTGTTATAGCCTAAGACATGCCTAAGGGGACATCCTCTGATTCTAGACACACCATGGATGGCCACTTCAGATGCTTTTATTGGATGTATATATGGGTGTATGACCATCTCTAATGGTAACAATACTGAGGATATTTTTCTTTACCCTAAATATAAACCCAATTTTGAATGTGAGAATCCTTTATGGCATGAGTTTGAATTAGAATAAGTTGTTACACATCCCCTGCTCACTGTAGGAAAATATGTGCACTTTAAAAATGAGACAGAGGATGATATTATTAACAACTTCATTAATGACCCTTCTGCTGTTACACCATCAACATATCAATTGTTAAGTTTTGTAGTAGACAAATCTAGTGAGGAATACACTCTTGATTATTTTGGTATAGAAGAAATACCTATAACCCCTAGTCTTAAGGGTGTTCCAGTGGAAATAAAACTTGGCAAGACCTTAAATATTAATCCTAATTTATCCCCTATACAAAAGTGTTAGGTTGTGTTATATTCTTTCCACGACTAGTGGGGGGGTTATAGGGGGTATGCAAGGGTTTGTGGACCCTATATTACCTATGGTTTTGTGCATGGATTTCGCACATGATTTTGGGCATGATGGTTTTTCGGTCAATGGTATTATGTAGATCCAATGAAGGGAACTACAATTATGTTCTAATCCAAGGTTAATGGATTAGGGTTTATGGATGCTTTGGCATGTATATATATGTATTGTAACATTGAAAGGAACATAATGAAAAATCAATCTTGTAGTCCAGGTTTTTGGATCTAGGAGAAAATATTTGTGTATATTTTTTTATGTGTTATGCTCTCACCATTTTTTATTTTCTATGTTTTAGAATTCATATTCAGGTAATTTCTGCACAGGGTTAAAACCTACAAAAAGGAGAGGTTAATGCAGTTATTGAGAAATAATAAAGAAGCCTTTGCATGGGATTATAAGGAAATGAAGGGCATCCATCTTATTTTGTGTAATCATCACATTTACTTAAAGGAACAACCTTGGCTTATCCAACGACCTCAATGTAGAATGAATCCAACATTGAAAAGTGTTGTTAAGGAGGAACTTCTAAAGCTCTTAACTGCAACATTCATCTATTTAATTTTTTTACAATCAATGGGAATCTCCATTTTTTTTTTTTTTTTATGTTGCAGACCATATTTTCACCTCTGTTCAATAGGCATGCAAACCGGATCAATCAACATCCTTGATCATTTTTTCATAATCCCTTCACAAATCCCTAAGAATCACTTCTACAAAAAGTCTGAGTTTATGGGAAAATTAGCTCAAAAACATTGTTTTAGCTCCAATGCTCCTTGGATGCTTACCCACTTGCAGTCTGTGCATGTTTCATACCTAAGCACCAGCATTGGTCATCACATGTTGCTCCCTTTCTAGGTGCACTCATTCTAGAAATTCAAGAAAAATAAAAATATCTTAAAATCTTCCTCTTCTAGAAGCTTCCAAGGTAGTTTTAACTATTTACCATAGATAGAGATCTCAAATTCCTATTTGATCCTATCTTGAAGACCTTATCTCTTATCCCTTGAGCTCATCCTCCCATCATATGTGGATCTCAAACCTAGAATGGTAAATCCTAAACTATCACACTTATCCTATAAATTTACCGCCTCCCATAAGGTCTGGGTCAGATTTTGGATATTGATAGTACCCTCAAGTTTATGCTTTGAGCCTAAAGGATTAACCATATTCATCCATTAGGGTTTATGTTGAGGTGTCCTTTGTGACAAGGAAGGACAAGTGAACTTGGGGACACGTCTACAAAGTCATACTTCTATTTATTGTTGTAACTTTCTCTTATATTTGTTAATACAAAGATCATCTCGTTTTCCTATATTTGTTGTGTTATGTTTTCACTCATGTATTTAAATGCCATGCTAACTCATTGAATATATATTTTAGATTATGATATGTGGATTATGGTTCCTTCTCTTGTTCTAGTCATGTGTGCAGGTTGTAGTTACAGCACTTGGAGCTAGAGTTGGAGCTTATAAGCAAGGAGGAAAGGAAGGCTTGCTATAGATTCCAGGTAGGCTTCTTTCCCATTTTCTGATTTCTCTAAGGAAAACTTGAATCTTTTTTTCTTATGTTGTTATAGATCAGATCATTAGACCTAGGAAATTCACTTCGCAACCATGAAAATTCAATATAACATTGTCCCTAAGAAAAATGGAAGTGGAGGGTTTGTGTAGACTATAGAGAGCTGAATAAAGCCACTAAAAAGGATAATTTTCCACTACCCTTTATTGATCAAGTCCTAGATACTTTGTCTGGTAATTTTTTCTTTTCTTTTCTATATGTATTTAGTGGATATAACCAGATTCAGATGTCTATTAAGGACTAGGACAAAACTACCTTCACTTGGCCTTGGGGTACACTTTCCTATAGTGTCCTACCTTTCTGAATTTGTAACACACCTGTAGCCTTCTAGGGGGCAGTGTTAGGATATTTTTCTTATATTTTTAATGACTATCTAGAAATATTTATGGATGAATTTACACCTGATGGAAATGAGTTTGATGAAGCCTTACACAACCTTGAAAATTTTCTTGAGCATTGCATACAAAGCCACCTTTGTATTAGTACTGAGAAGTGCCACATGATGATGACTAAAGGTATTATTTTAGGTCATTATCTATTTTTTGTAGGTATACAGGTTGATGCAATGAAATTTGAGGTAATTTTCAGAATTACCACTCTTAAGACTTAGAACGAGGTACATAGATTTTTAGGGTATGTAGGTCATTATATACAATCTATAAAAAAAAATCCAAGATTGTATTCCCACTGTTTTCAACATTATCAAGGATAAAGATTTTGAATGGACGGACAAGTGTAACAATGCTTTCATAGAACTAAAAATATATGTGAAAACAACTCCAATTTTACGAGGACATAATCGGAGTTTTTTGTTTCACATCTCCACTGATGCTTATCATACAACCATTGGAACTATGTTGGGATAGCAAGAGGAGAATATACCCTATGACATCTACTATATCAACAATAAATTGACCTTAGTAGAAGTAAATTATATAATGATAGAAAAGTAGTTTCTTGTTGTTATTCTCTATCAACAAATCTAGGCATAGATTACTAGTTATCACAATTTTGTGCATATCAACTACTCTGTTATTAGATTTTTAATGAATAATCTAGTGACTAAGGTGAGGGTTACTAGGTGGGTTATTTTACTCCAATAATTTGATATTACTATTGTAGATAAACACGAGAAGGATAATTTTGTTGAAGATTTCTTTTCTAGATTGACTAATGCTACTGATGATCTGTCTGTTGAAGACTCTTTCCTAGATGACTACCTTTTTACAGTGTCGACTTACTCACATTAGTATGAAAACATTGAAACTTGCTACAGGAGAGCTTCCTCATCACCTTTTTCTTGAGGAAAAGAGAAAAATTGTTTAGCAAAGTGCCCAATATTTTTTATTACATGGTTACCTCTTCCATACTATATTTGATCAGAAAATCGAAAGGTGTGTGAGGGAGGATGGGATTCATGACATTCTTAAGGCTTGTCATGATGGACCTTGTGGAGGACATTTCCCAAATAGGAGAACATGTCATAAGGTGATTTGAATGGGATGTTTTTGGCCTACTGTGTTCCAAGATGGCAGGAAATATGTGTAGGGATGTGATAAGAGAACATGTCAACCTACCCAATCAGATAAAATGTTGTTATAGCCACAATTAGTGATGGAACCATTCATGATATGGGATTTAGATTTGTGGGACTAATTAATTCCCCATCTCATTAAAATATTTTTATTTTGGTATGTATAGACTATGTCACCAAGTGGGTGGAGGAAAGAGCACTCACAAGAGAAGCTAAATGTGTTATTTCAAACTTTTTATTTGAGAAAAATATTTTCCCAGTATGGAGTGCCAAAGTAAATAGTTATAGGTGGAGGAGCACAATTTACTTCTTAGTTGATATAGGGCCTTGTTAGAAAGAATAAGATTCATCATTGAGCCACTTCACCTTACCATCCATAAGAAAATGGGAAAGTGGGAGGTACTAATAAGGTTCTTGAAGATATGCTCACAAATACTATGGTAGGAAATCGAAGGGAGTAGGTTGAGAGACTTCAAGAAGTGTTATGGGCGTGTAGAACTACTTGGAGGAACACTATAAGATTCTCTCCATGTAAGTTTGTATTTGGTAAGAGTCCTATATCTACCATTGAATTTGAGATTAAAACATTTAGAACTGCTTCGGAGGTGAATTTAGACTTCAATACAACTAAGAAATAGCTAAATGAACTAGATGATAAGTGCTTGATTGTTGTGCAATGAACATATATCACCCAACAACAATGTGTCAAGTGGCATGATAAATTTATCAAGGAGAAGGTTTTTCAGAATGGTGATTGGGCTTTGTTTTATGACTCCAATTTTAAAGATTTCAAAGGGAAGTTTTGTATGAGGTGATTAGGACCTTATGAGGTAGAAAAAATATTTGATAATGAGACTGTGAAATTGATAAACATTGATGGGTCTTAGACATTTTTTCTTGCCAATGGATAGTGTTTATGGTTGTACCACAAACTTACTTATAAGGATTCATTTTCCAACATTGTCTTAGATGTATATGCATACCTTGAAGTTGTTAGGGCAAGGGAAATTTTTCCTAAGCTTCTAGCCACTAAATTCCTTTACTCATCTAAAAAAAGAGAAAAAGAAAAATAAGAAAAAAATAAAATGTCTAATGGTGAAAACCCCTCTAGGGCACCATTGGATGAATGTGGCCACTCAAAACCTAGCTTTTTGGTAGTCAACACATCGTATTTTCTCCTTTTGTAACAAAATTTTGACATTTATTCTTTGTTTGTAAATGTTGAGAAATGGCAACAAGAAATTCCAGTTTAATTTGTCCTTGAATTAATCTAAGAATTAAAATCAAATTCTATTCTCATAGCAACTTGTAAATGGTTAAATAAGTTTAATTAACTTAATTAGCTTAAGAATTTTGAGTTGGAAATCTTTCTGTAGTCATGTATATGTTCTCCCTATGTTTTAGGGGTCCAGTATGAGTTTAAATTGAGTTGAAAAATAGGTCACTCAGTTTACTGAGTTAATTTTAGTTAAATTGTTTCCAAATTGTTTTTGGAACTAATAGAGGACTAATAGTTAGTTGGTGCACTAATGCATCCACTAGTGTTGCTCCAATTAACTAAATATTCCCACATGAGAAAATTGTGCATGTCAGTTCAGAGAAAGGCCAAGTTGAGACTAGAGTGCAAGGACAGTGTACTATTAGTTGTATTATTTACTGGAGTATAAAAATCATGCATGCATCAAAGGTTGATCCTATGTTTGGATTGCACAGTTTTGGAGAGCTGCAGAATTGCCCAAGTATTGGCCAAGAGCTAGCTTGTGAGTTGAGAGAGTTGAGCATACTTGTGCAGAATTGTTCTAGTGAGAAAAAGCTTTGTATATTCACTCATATTTCTGATATATGCAATACATATAGCAGGGTTTTGAGCAGTGCATTTCCCCAAATACATCTTATGTTATTTTCCATTGATTTATCTTCTTCTTGTTCATATTGTTTTCATCTATCTATTTCCTTCCGCTTGTTGAAAGTAGAAGTAGATTCTTGACTTGTGCTTTAGCACATTGCATGAGCTTGTGAATCTACAATATTTTCTACATGGTATTGGAGTTGAGAATGGTATACTAGAGGAGATTGAGAAGATTTGAGTTTTGGGTTACAGGCGAAATTCGAATTTGCAATAGATACTTTAGGATCGACAGATGGAATTCTATGGTTTGCGGCTTCAGTATGCCTTGGAAGGCATCTTGAATTTTATAGCCTAGAGGGAGAAAATGGAGGTTGTGCTAGAGGATAATGGCTTGAAGGAATTTGTTGATCAAGAAATTCATAAACCAACAACATTGGATGCACAAAATTTTACCGAATGGAAGAAGTGTGTGGCGAAGGCAAGGCAGATAATCTTTGAGGGAGTTTGAGACCACATTGTCTCGAGTCTCCATGGAAAGGAAGCTATGTATGATATGTAAAAAGCATTGATGGACTTGTATTGGAACAACAATGACCAAAGGAAATTGCACTAAAGCTCAAACTTCAAAAAATCAAAATGGAGAAAGGTGAGACGATTCCAAAATACTTGACCAAGTTCACTCAATGTCATGATGAACTTGGAAGTGTAGGAACCATAGTTGTTGAGAATGATATGGTGAGTCCTTCTCTTCTAGCACTGCTAAAGAGTTGGAATATTTATCAGGATGCTAGAAATGATCTGGAGAAGCAACTAGATTGGGAATGATTGTGGTCTAATTTGTTGTAGGAGGACATCAGGAGGAACACTAGGGATGGATCTTCATCAAATACTGATGATGAAGAGAATTGTTCCTTAGTGATTAAGGCGAAGAAGGGGAAGGGAAAGCTTCCCATTCCAAATAAGATTCTTATCATGGAGGTAAGAAGAAAGACATGATGAAAGTTAAGTGCTTTCATTGTCAGGAGCTAGGCCATTTTTCTATAAATTGTCCACTCAAGGAGTCCACGAAGAAGTCCTCAGAAGGAGCAACGGGTGAGGATTTGGCCTCTCAATTTGAATTGGAATTTTCCTTCATTGCATGCATGGTGTCATCAATGATGGGAAGTGTATGGTACTTAAAGTGGAGCTTCATTCCACATGTGTTAAGGGACAAAGTCCCCTAGGGTCTTGGGTTGATACCCTAGCAGATCAGAGGTTATCTACAAAGAGAAACACACATTCTACATAGCCATGATGCTAATATAAACAAATTGAGCGAAGTGAGGTGCATCTAGGGGTCCTTCATTTGGGAATATCCGGTCAGGGTTCAAACCCTCTTGGAGTTCCTTTTGCTCCTTCAACCTGCAAAAAAATCAATTCAAGAAAGCATAGTAGTATATGGACCAAGCATCATAAATAAATCATCTTCAGAGCATATTGAGAGGTAGTTAGCTATACAATTAAAACAACCATTCATATGTGAATCATAATATTGATATCATAAACATGAAGAAGATTTATATCAGGAACAAGACTAGTGTTTCTTTTATTATAGATAACTAAAGTACAGAAAGGAATGATTTCACCTGAGTCATCCTTTCGCAGGCTCCAAGTAGAACCGTCCTCTGGATTCGTCCAGTCTCAAGCCTTCAAAAAACTCCTTCCATGACTTACTCCATGATATCTCAAGTAGTAGAAAGACATCATCACACAAGGAAACAAGGGTTTCCTGTAAATGGGGGAAGTGCTGGAAGCACAAGGATCTTCAGACCTGGTCAGGGATAATCTCAGCAGAGTGATCTTTCTCTCTATTCTCTCCTCCCTTAGTCCTTCCCATTGAAGCCTTTTTATACTTCTCCCAAAGTAGTTTTTTAGTTGAGAATTCACTGGGAACAGTTGGGCCACGGGCACTAATAGGTAATCAACAGGTAAAACCTGTGATCTCTGCCCGAAATTAAGGAGATTTAATTTTTTTAAGTGTTTTAAGACATATAAGCGGGTTGGGTATATACAGACCTACGTACACACGTGTTTAGCTCAGGAAAATGTCGCGTATAGGGAGTAAAACACTATTTTTTAAATTTTTGGACCAGGTTTGGAAGGAGGGGTTGTCCTAGGCCATGAGTGTAGCATCACAAACATTAAGAGTGAGGTTTGGAGCTATAACAGATGCCCTCTAATATATGACGTCAGAAGGGGTACATGATGGCTGAAATGTATTAAGAAAGTTCATGGAAAGGAAATCTGTCAAACACTAAGAAGGACTTCACCAGAGTTCAACCTGCCAAGCCACAAAAGGAGATGAGAAAGAAACACTATCTGAGGCGAGCATACCCATGCTTAGAGAAAGTATAGCATGTCCACATATCGAGTACAAGCGGATCCACTAAGTATAAAAGACTGGAAAATACATAATGGATCATCTAATCATGATTGAACAAGTACATGTCTGAATATCACATATAAGAATGTCAATGATGCTGAAGGATGAAGTGGATCACTGATATCAAAGACTGATCCCGGAAAGTACCAAATGAACATGATGGAGTAAGATGGTACTACACTATAAACTCAGGTGCCAGCATATAGAATGTCGCCATGAATGACTACAACATATAAGGTGGAGTGGTATCAACTATTAGCAACAGGAGCAACTGTCAAGTGAACCAATGAATGTTGATGCAACTTGAGGTCTTCATCGACTGTCGTGGTACATTTCTACACCATGGGAATAAATGATCTGAATTCGACCATGTGAGAAATCGTTTGATTACCAGTCATTGATGTACATGAGACTACTCACTGATAATGATAATGAGCATCAAGGTACCCAGTACAATCTTACAAGTGTGAATAGATGAGCTGAAGTTGAAAACCTGTAAGAATCTATCAATCAAGAGACAATGATGGTTTCCCATTGTCGATAGCAAAGGATCTGCCACTAATGACTGCAAACCCCAAGGTACTACCAAATGGACTCTATATCTTTGCCCCAGAGCAATGAGTCATAGTCAATAGAGAAAGATCCACTAGAAGGAAGGCATTAAGGCATCCTTCATTAATCTAGCGCGAGTGTAACTTGTAGGCCAATAATGTGGAGGGAATCAGACGAAAAAAGAGGTAGTAACCTAACTGAAGTACGTTTTCAGCGTACACAAGATGTGGCTAGCGCACGATAGAAACCCTTTGAGCCAACCAATAATGAAAGCTAACACAGAGGTGATGTATCCACCAATAGGATCAAATGGAAACCAAGGTACTGCACAAATCCCAATGTGTGATAATGTAAGCTGATTTCGAACACAAGGGAAACCACTCAGTCAAAGACCCATGATATTGATCGATGCTGAGTGCAAGGTGACCTATCAATAATGAAAATAGGGCTAGGGTGTAGCTCTAGGCCTATCCTCAGAGTAAGATGTCATCGTCGATAAGGACAAGACCCACCAACAAGAAGTCAGTGGAGGCCTTCTCAAACTGGCATGAGTAAAGGACCAATATAGCTGATGTGATAATAGACAAAACACTGAAAACCAAGGATAGCCAACTGAAAAATGAGCCAAGAGACACTACAGAGAGGCCGACTCAGGATAACTTCCCTTGAACAAAAGCACGACTCAATGTGACTATGTGGTAGCATATGATGACTCTGTATAAGTTCATCATGCAGAAGGCATGAACAAACCCTGCATATGATTGGAAGAGATAACCAATCAGGGGAGAACTGACTCAATAACAAGGTTAAGGTGTAAGTAAGTCAAGCTAAATCCTGCCCAAATGGAGGAGACCTTGTTTTGAGTACTTTGTTCAAGGGCGACACAACTTACTCTAGCTGCCAGTAATAAATGAAAATATTGTCTCGTTCCCACTCTTTTTGGAATATATAATTTTTTTTTGTCTTTTTCTTTAAGCTAGAAAAAGAATAAAAGAATGCTATAGTACAGTGGAAAGAACGAGTGTCGGTGAAGCAGATGATCTAGTTCCCGGGATTGGAACAATCCTATGCTCAATGCAGGGAGGTGAAAACTAGTCCAAGACATTCAAAGGTGTGTTCCTTCCATGGGTCAAGGTGTGTCAAGTTGCAGAAGTCAAGGGCATGCAAGTTTGATTTTGTAGTCTTCATGGTAAAAAGTTGGCTTAAACACGAGTCCAAGTGAATCCGGCTCAAGGCGAAAAGGTGCAAATGGTCAAAATGCAATGCAGTAGTGCAACTCAACACAAAGGAGCCTCTAGGGTATAAGGCCAGAATGAAGCAAAGAAGCAAAGAGGAATGAGTCTTCATTGCATAAGTCATGTTGGGACTAAAGAGGACTCACAAGCCTAGGGACAAAAATCGGCATGAGTTCCAAGTGACAACAAGGTACTAACTAGGGCACTCGTGATAAGGCAGACTCTACCACGCAAGTCATGATACTTCTAAGCAATGAGAAGGTTCCACACCATAACTTGGTGGGGTCGATCCTAAGGCCAAAATGGAAAAGGAAACTGATAAGTGCACAATGTAGGTGAAAAACCTAACCTATATGCCAGTTTCAAGAACCAATTCCTGTCATAATGGACCAACCATAAAATTTTTCAAAGGAGAAATATTCTAAGTTCTGTAAACATAAATAGGAACACTAGACAAGAAGTTAATACATCCCACGCATAGACTTCATATAAAATCTTTGTAATAGAATACAAAACTTGAAAATGCGTACCTCATATGTACAATATGGTACAAGGAACCACACAACCTTGCGGCTTACGCATAACAGTTCAACTGGACAAACCCCTTGTAGGGCTTAGGCCAAGGACTCCTTTGGTAGTGAAAACTCATGGCTTCAAAGAATTCCTCCTATGTAGGCAAATCAAATTCTGAGAAATCATGAGAACTACAAGGATCAAAAGAGGGAATTAAGGGGTCCCATGTCCCTATAGGAAGAATCTCTCAGTCAACTACTAGGACCAAGTTTTGAAAAGGAGAATAATAAGTCAAATGATCCTTCAGTGTTTGAACATTGAGGATTCAATGCCACATAATTGACCCGTGGCGGGGTAGAGTCTACTTGAACACTTGGAACAAACCAAGGGGTATTCTGCAGTAAAGTCGAATTAGGGTGGTAATTATTAGATGTAAGCTGATCAATAGTGACAATATTCCAATTATGAGGAAAGCACATTACTCGAAAGAGTGAAGACACCATAGCATTCATAGCATAGGCATAATCACGCCCAAGTAGCATATTAAAGTCTAAAGGGCTATCAACCACCATCATATCGATTAAGACAGTCTTCCCACCTAAAGTAATAGGCAATTGAGGAAGAACACCCATGGATTCACCAGGTCTTCTATCATAGGCTAACAATTGACTCTGAGCTATCAACAACTTTGGGGAACCCAAAGCTTTCCAAGCCAAAGAATATATAATACTTGCAGAGGATCCTTAATTCACCATACATCAATAAATGTTTGTGGAATTAACTCTGACCTTTATTTGAAAAGGTGAAGCAGAAGGAAGACGAGGCTCAATAAGATTATCCGAATCAAAGGAAACACTCCTAGAACTTGGAGGGGGAACATTCGAAGAAATCAGAATGCCCCCTATACTAGAAGACTCTATACTAGAAATTAAGCAAACTCTTTTGTTAGGCACTTCACCCACCAAAAGAGGAGTGTAATTAGCCAGCAATTGCACTGGCTCAACCACATTATCAACTAATGGTTGATGGGATTGATGAGAAACCATATCAAGTCTAGGAGTAGAAGTAATTTTAGACTCGGACCATATCCTTTGAACCTCTAGAATACCAGGGCATAAATGAGTAAGATGGTCTCTCTTGCATATCTTACAAGGGAACTTAGGTTTAAAACTTCTACATCTAGGTTTCTTATCAACCTCCAATCCACCAACATGACTAGTAGTAGTTTGTGGAGAGTCCTGAACATGACTTGCAAAGGTCGGTGACTCTTTGCTAGTATGACTTGCAGTGACTAGACTTGTTCTCCTAGCATGACTAGCAGTAGCTGAAGGATCATCTCCAACATGACTAGCAGAGGTTTTTAATGAAGTGCTAGTATGACTTGCAGTGATTAGACTTGTGCCCCCAGCATGAATAGCAGTGGCTAAAGGCTCATCTCCAACATGACTGGAAGAGGTTGAAGATGAATGGATAGAATTATTCTTCTTCTTTGACTTCTTCTTTCTCCTCTTTTTAGATTTCTTATTACAAGAAGGAGGAGAAAAAGGAATCCCAGATTTCTCTTTGAAAGAAGATGAACAATTAGCACCCATGTGATGCCCTTGAAATAATGCATTCAACTGAGAAGCTTCAAGAGCATTGGGAATATTTGGAGTGTACCATAGCCAAATTGGTAGTCCAACATTCAACCCAGGAATATTCAAAGTGGCCATCAAAGGAGTACCAACGTTTCCAAAGAAAGGAAAAGCATAAGGATCTCCTTTTGGAAGGGTACCTTGGTCAGTTTCCACAGGAATATTGGCCATATCAAACTGATTCGTAGACCCTTCCCTTATGGGAATGTAGAAATAACTTTTCAAGGAAGATAGATAGGCAATCAAAACCTTTGCCCTTGAGGAGGCAACTCCATAACTTCTGAAAGAACGACCAAAAGCCTTTCAAGATCGGCGGAGTGGTAAGTCAATCACTTAGAATACCAAGTCCAAAAAGTGACTAGACAAAAATACCTAAAGCCAACTATATACAAAGAGCAAAGAGCACTCAACTATAAAGTCCCTAGAAGATGTCAGTCAATCAAAAAACTTTCAAGTATTTATGCTCTCGGTGATTAGGACCGGACACAAAAATACAAGAAAGTGAAGTAAGGGGCCTTCCGAAGATAGTCTGGGATAATGATAGCCCAGTCCTACTAGCGAAGGTAATAGAGGAAGTTATGCTTACCTCCTAACAACAGCCTGCGCCGGTGCAAGCCCCCAAGCTTCATAAGGGTGCCCTCCAGTAGTACCATTGAGAATGATAGAACGTCAACCTTAGGTACCATGGGATTTCCCTCCGCAGCCACCTATGTAGATCCCTAGGAGAAGCAACTAAGGTTACCAACTCGTGTCAGAATCCAGGCGGAATAGTCTTGAGGTAAGATCCGACAAGTGGGAGAGGGGGTATCTCTCTTCCTTATCTTCAAAAACCCTCGTGCTTAACTCCCAGATCCAGAGCTTTCCTGGTCTCCCTAATGCTATTGGATTTTCACTCACTATTCTGACTCTTATGTTTGAGAGTTTAAATGGCCTTGGAGAGTTTTCTCTCCACTCGCCTAATCCAAGGCCCTAACATATCCTAAAACTTGTTGGTGTGTCTAACTTGACAATTATAAAAGAGTTTTAGTGTATTTTAATTAGCACTTGTTTTTAAATGGGTTGTTCCTTAAGTCAAGGGATAAGCGGAAATGAAACTTGTGGTGTTTTGACACAAAAGAAATTAATAAAAACGAAACTGTATGCAAATGCACTCATTTTGTTCTTCGATGAAAGAAATTTCTACTAGGTTCAGAGGAACTTCAAAGAAAGCAACAAATTTTTCTTTTTCTTTTGTTTTACTCAAGCTTCACACTCACAATAATTAATAAAACTATGGATTCCCTAAAAGATGCACAACTTTATCCTAATGCAATAAGGACATGCCGATGCAAAACTTAAGACTACTCTTAAATCAAGAAATGAAGGTAACTTGTTTATCAATTTTAATTGCCACTTAAGATGTTTAGATAGAATATAAGTTGCTAATGCTCGTTTTCGTCCAAACACTAAAAAAAAGTTTCAAGACAAACAAAAATGCACTTTCACTTGCAAAAAGAAAACAAAATTCAAAACAAAGTTCAAGAAAGCAAAACCAAGTTTTCAAGAAGTTTTCTTCAAAAGAAAAACAAAAATGAGTTTTCAAAAGTGCTCTAAATAACACTGAAACTTTATGATCGAAGAATAGGAAACAAAACACTTTGCGAGTTTGCAACACAAAACAGGTGAAAAATCAACAAAAAATGAGTTTCAAAATGCTCTTAATAATAAAAAAGCAGCAACAAGAGATTGGCAATAAAAACCAAAAGATTGAAAAGACAAATTTCAAGAATCAACAACTTTCGGAAAGTAAGAAAAGCAGATGGTCACAAAGATATATTTTTGACAAGCAAACAAAAAAGTCACCAAAACAAGATTTGACACAAAGATTGAGATCAACCTTTCTGCCCTGGCAAAACAGAGCAGCCAAGATTCCTAGCAAAAAATCTTGTGTGCGTAAAAAAAACGATGATGATTGCAACAAAACAAATAAGACCAACACTTTCCACAATCAGAGAGAATTTGAAATCATGTACTTGCTGTAAAAATAAAGATTGACACAGAAAAGTAATTGTTCAAGACTGATTTAGACCAGCAGCCAGATCTTCAGAAACAAAAATAATTGAAAAATCTTGAAAATTTTAGGTATACGCGACTGTATTAATGTACAGTTGCGTGTATACGCTATTCAGCCGAAGGAAACCTACGTATACGTGGGTTCACTTAAGGAAACATGCGTATATATGCTTCTGTAAACAAGAAAAATAGCATATATAAAAGATAACAATATGAAGAAACTGATCAAACTTACAATTCAAGTTCCTACAGGAACAAACTACACAGTGACAACAAGCAAATAAAAAGTTGAGCCCTAATTGGCTTGAACAAACCCAAACTAGGAACAACAATACTTTTGTCCCCAGTGGAGTCGCCAATTCTATTAAGGGATAAATTCCCCTAGGGTCTTGGGTTGATACCCTAGCAGATCAGAGCTTATCTACAAAGAGAAACACACATTCCACACAACCATGATGCTAATATAAACAAATTGAATGAAGTGAGGTGCACCTGGGGGTCCTCCATTTGGGAAGATCTGGCCAGGGTCCAAACCCTCTTGGAGTTCCTTTTGCTTATTCAACCTACAAAATAATCAATTCAAGAAGGCACAACAGTATATGGACCAAGCATCATAAAGAAATCATCTTCAAAGCATATTGAAAGGTAGTTATTTATACAATTAAAACAACCATTCATATGTGAATCATAATATTGATATCATAAACATGAAGAAGATTTATATCAGGAACAAGACTAGTGTTTCTTTTATTATAAATAACTAAAGTATAGAAAGGAATGATTTCACCTGAGTCGTCCTTTCGTAGGCTCCAAGCGAAACCATCCTCCGGATTCGTCCAGTCTCAAGCCTTCAACAAAATCCTTCCATGACTTACTCCATGATATCTCAAGTAGTAGAAAGACATCATCACACAAGGAAACAAGGGTTTCCTGTAAATGGTGGAAGTGCTGGAAGCACAAGGATCTTCAGACCTGGTCAGGGATAATCTCAGTAGAGTGATATTTCTCTCTATTCTCTCCTCCCTTAGGCCTTCCCATTGAAGCCTTTTTATACTTCTCCCAAAGTAGTTTTTTAGTTGGGAATTCATTGGGAACAATTGGGCCATGGGCACTAATAGGTAATCAATAGATAAAACCCGTGATTTCCACCTGAAATTAAGGAGATTTATTTTTTTAAAGTGTTTTAAGACATATACGCGGGTTGGGTATACACAGACCCGCGTACACATGCGTTTGACTCAGGGAAATGTCACATATAGGGATTAAAACATTATTTTTAAAATTTTTGGACCAGGTCTGGAAGGAGGGGTTGCCCTAGGCCATGAGTGCAGCATCACAAACATCAAGAGTGAGGTTTGGAGCTATAAAAACATGATTGGTGACAAAGAGTTATTCAGTGACCTGGAGGAAAAATATCTCCATATGCATATCGAGATGGGTGATGACGGGAAGTATAGTGTTATTGGATTGGGCATGATTACTTTTTAGAATGAGCATGGGGCTCCAGTCACCTTGAAGACTATTATGTATGTGCTTGGGCTAAAGAAGAACTTGGTATTTGTTGCCATGCTTGAGGATAAAGGCTATGATGTGATCTTCTCAAATGGAAAGGCATTCCTTAGACACATAGCTGTGGGTGAAGTAAAGAAGATAGGGATTCGGGTGAAGAATCTCTACAAGATAGAGGTAGAGGAGTGTGTTGATCACAAAATCAGAAAGGGTGTAGAGTCAAGATGTTGGAGAGTTGTTGCACAGGTGATTGTGCCACTTGAATCATGGGGCTTTGAATATATTGTAGTAGATCTCTACTGGTCTTCCCAAAGGTATGCTTGAGCAAGTTGATACATGCAAGGGGTGTACTTTGGGAAAATACACCAAGTCTTCCTTTTACGATAGAGATTGTCGAGCAGAGGCTATTCTAGAGTGAGTCCATTCAGATGTGTGTCGCTCGTTCTCAATAGAATCCATTTCCAAACAAAGTTATTATCTTATATTTGTTGATGACTATTATCATAAATGCGAGATATTTTTCATGTAGAAAAAGGGTCAAACTTTCACAAAGTTTTGTGAGTTTAAAGCTTTGGTGGAGAAAGAGTCAGGCAAGAAGGTTAAATCTCTATGGAGTGATAATTATGGTGAGTATTTCTCAAATGAGTTTAAGAACTTCTTTTCAGCGGAAGGGATTAAACGAGAGTTGATGACACCCCATAACCCTCAACAAAATGGGGTGGCTGAGAGGAAGAACATAAGCATAGTAGGGGAAACAAGGGCGATGTTGCATGATCAGAGCCTAACACTACACTTATGGGCTAAGACATGCAACACAATGGTTTATGTTCAGAAACATAGCCCACATCAGATACTTGAGATGAGGACACTAGAGGAGAGTTATTTCAGTAAGAGGCCAAATGTTGGTCACTTCAGGATTTCTAGGTCATTGGTATATTGCCATGTGACCAAATATGAATAGAAGAAGCTTAAGCTGACAATAGAGTTGTGGATATTTGTGGGGTACACTGTTACACCTCACAACTATCGGATGTACTTTTCGACCAACAGGATGACAGTGGTTTGTAGGGATGTCAGATTCAAAGAGGAGAAAGACATGCGAGTTTCCCTTAAGAGGGAGCTTGAGATACATGCAGATGAGGAGATTTTATCTCCTAAGGTTGAGGAGATTCATATTGACGTGGAGCAGCCACATGCATAGGATCTGGGAGTGGAGATATCCACTCAGGAAGAGTCTTCCAGAGAGGGAAGAAAACACACCAGAGAGGCTCACAAAGTGTTGGATGATGCACAAGAGAATGTGGGAGCACTCACTTCTTAGTGCAAGAAGAGGAGGTCACCTGAGAGGTACACTAGATACATGGCTCTTATGGGTGAATGTGTTGTGATAGAGCCATGTTCTTTTAAGGAAGAAGTGTAGCAACCAGTTTGGGTTGGTGCCATGTGGAGGAGTATGACTCCATAGTTCGTAACAGTGTTTGTGATGTGGTCCCAAGACCGAAGGACAAGTCAGTGGTGAGCTCTGATTGGATTTACAAGGTAAATCAAGCTCTAGATGGTAGTGTGGAGAAGCATAAAGCTAGATTTGTGGCCCATGGATTTTCATAGATAGAGGGGATTGACTATGTTGAGACCTTTTCTCTTGTTGCAAGCTACTCTTCAATCAGATCTATGTTGGCATCATTAGCACATATGGGTTGGAAGATACATCATATGGATGTGAAGACAACCTTCCTTAATGGCATGATAGAGGAAGAGGTGTAAATAGAGCAACCGAACAGTTTTGAAACCTTTCACCGTGAGTCACATGTGTGCCAGCTCAAGAGAGCATTGTATGGGCTTAAGCAAGCACCCTATGCTTGGTACACCAGGATAGATAGCTACTTCATTGGGTTTTGCTTCACAAAGTGTGACGTGGATTCGAACCTGTACCACATACCAGTGGAAGGTAAACTGTTGATCATTGTACTTTATGTTGATGATCTCATACTGAAAGGTGATGATAAGCTGATCAAGTCTTGCAAGCATGACCTTGCAAGAGAGTTTGAAATGATGGACATGGGGCTCATGCATTGCTTCTTGGCGTGGAGGTATGGCAGGGATATGGGGTGTTTTTTGTATATCAAGGCAAGTATGCCAACGAGATACTCAAGAGATTTTTCACGGAGAGCAACAAACCCATGGAGACTCCTCTACTAGGTAATTGGAGAAAGGAGGATGCTACTTCAAGGGAAGTAGTGGAAGCTATTGTTTACAGGTAGCTTGTGGGTTCACTAATGTACTTGGTGAACACATGATTGGATATGTGCTACACAGTTAACCAGCTTAGTCAAGCGATGCTTAGGTCTACCAAGTTATATTGGAAGGTGGAAAAGCATGTGTTGAGATACCTCAGGGGCACTTCTCAGTATGGATTATTATACAAATGGACAGAGGGAGTGAAGCTTCAAGGCTTCACCGGTACAGATTGGGTAGGGAGTTGATCCGACAAAAAAAAACACATCAAGATGGATCTTCAGTATTGGGTTAGTGCTAGTTCCTTGGTACATCAGGAAATAAAGATCGATTGCAATCAATTCGGTAGAGGCATAGTAGATGGTTGCGAGTCGGGAAGCATGTGAGGTCATCTAGATGAGGAACATCCTGGTTGGTTTATTTGTCTAGCATATGGATCTAACTGTGATTTACTATGATAATCAGAGTTGTATCAAACTCTCTGAAAATCCAGTTTTTTATGATCGATCCAAGCAATTGATATCTAATATCATAATCTCAGAGTTTATGTATTGAGGCAGATTATGTTGTTAGAGTACATTCCCACGGAGTGAAAAGATGTTGACATTTTGAAAAAAGGCATTGTCAAGATGTAAATTCGAGTTTCACAGAGACATGGTCATGGTAGTTGATAATCCCTTTCTTGTGGAGAGGGAGTGTTGAGAAATGGAAACAAGTCCAATTTAATTCGTCCTTGAAATAAACTGGGAATTAAAATTGAATTCTATTCTAATAGGAACTTGTAAATGGTTAATTAAGTTTAATTAACTTAATTACCTTAGGAATTTCAAGTTGGAAGTGTTTTTGTAGTCATGTATATGTTCTCCCTAAGTTTTATGGGTCCAATATAAGCTTAAATTGAGTTGGAAATTATATCTCTCAATTTACTGAGTTAAGTTAAGTTAAATTATTTCCAAATTGTTTTTGGAACTAACAGAGGACTAATAGTGAGTTGGTGCACTAATGCATCCACTAGTGCTACTCCAGTTAACTGAATATTCCCTCATGAGAAACTCATGCATGTTAGTTCAGAGAAAGGCCTATTTGAGACTAGAGTTCAGGGATAAAGTACTACTAGTTGTATTATTTTTTGGAGTGTAAATATCATGCATGCAATAGAGATTGATCTTATGTTTGGATTTCATAGTTTTGGAAGCATGAATTCCCTTAAATTAAGGGCTATTCATCCTAGGAATTATGCAAGAGATCAGGAGCTTGGAGAGCTACATAATTTCCTAAGTGTTGGCCAAGAGCTAGCTTGTGAGCTGAGAGATTTGAGCATACTAGTGCCGAATTTTTCTAGTGAGAACAAGCTTTGTATATTCACTCATATTTCTGATATATGCAATACACTTAGTGTGGTTTTGAGAAGTGGATTTCCCCAGACACATCTTGTGTTCTGTGCCATTGATTTATCTTATTCTTGTTCATATTTTTTCATTGATCTATTAGCTTCTGTTAGTTGAAAGTAGAAGTAGATTCTTGTCATATGCTTTAGTACATTGCATGAGCTCGTGAATCTACAAGATTTTCTACAGTAAATGATTCACCATTTAACTATTTTGTTGTTACAAACTTAGTACTCATAAGATGCTACACTTTTTATAGGTTTTCATGCAACAACTTTAATTGACACAACTCTTTAGAACTTTGTTGATACAATCTCTACACATGTGCAAGCCACTCCCACAATTTTATGCAGTTTTGCTGATATAGATCAATGATATCTCTATTTGTTCACCATTGCAATATCTTAGTTGTGTTTTTTGCATTCACATGACTAACAAATATAGCTCTATGATAACAGATTTGATTCTTTGACACATTAGTTTCTCTTTCACAATGTTAGGTTCCTATAAATTTTATAGGATGAGTTGTTGTTATGCTTGATTATTTAGGTTTGAGAGATGTGAATAATGATTCATTTCTGAAATTATTTCCATGGAAATTTTGATCATAACATTTGGATCCTAAATATCTTGTCTAGTCATCATTACAGTGGTCAAATCAAAGTACAAGTACTGAAAGAGACACCTAATCACTTGTACTATCCCATCATCAAAGATTTCCCTCCCCTTTCACTTCACTCACCCCATCCATTCATTCCATCTCCCTTCATCATTGTCCATAAATCACTCTAAATACTTTTCCCCATCATTTCCTTTCCCTATTTCACTCCATGTAGAAAATCATGTAGATTCATAAACTCAAGCAATGTACTAAAGCAAGAGACAAGAAACTACTTCTACTATCAACTAGAAGAAAGAAATAGATCGATGACAACAATAATCGACAAGAGGAAGATAATCAAATACACATAAAACAATAAGTATCCGGGGAAAACCATAGCTCAAAACCCCATTATCTGTATTGCATATACCCAAAATCCAACATGATAATACAATTCTTTTTCTCTCAAGAACAATCCCAACACTTAGTAAAATCAATATCCAATTCAAAAGCAAAATTTTGGCCAACACTTCACCAATTCTCTTGCTCTCCAAGTTCCTATTTCCTTGCACAATTCTTATGGCTGATCAACCCATATTAATGGGAGGCAAATGCATGTAAAATTATGCAATTCCTTCAAGGTTCAATTCCTGATTGCATGAATGATCTATACAACTAAGTAAATCATACAACTAATAGTACACTTTCCCTGCACTCTAGTCTCAACTGGGTCTTTCTCAGAATCAACGTGCATGAGTTTCTGATGAGGGAATATTTAGTTAATTTGAGTAGAACTAGTTAATGCATCAGTGCACCAATTGATTGTTAACTCACTATTATTTCCTCAAACAATTTGAAACTAATTTAGCTGAACTTAACTCAATAAACTGAGCTAACTAATTACAACTCATACTTAACTCATCCTGGACCCCTATAAAATAGGGAGAACATATACATGACTTTAGAAAGACTTTCAACTTGAAATTTGTAAGCTAATTAATTAGTTAATTAAACTTAATTAACTATTTACAAGTTGTTATGAGAATATAATTCGATTTTAATTATGAGTTTAATTCAAGGACAAATTAAACTAGAATTTCTTGTTGCCATTTATCAACACTCCCTCTCAACAAGAAAGAGATTATCAGCTACCCCAATCATGTCTCTTTGAAACTCGAATTTACATCTTGACAATGCCTTTGTCAAAATGTCAACATCTTGCTCCTCCATGGGAATGTACTCTAACAACATAATCCACCTCAATACACAATCTCTGAGATCATGATATTAGATGTCAATATGCTTGGACTGATCATGAAAAACTGGATTTTCAAAGAGTTTGATACAAATCTGATTATCACAGTAAATCACAGCTAGATCCATCTGTTGACAAAACAAGCCAACCAAGATCTTCCTCATCCAGATGGTCTCATATTCTTCTTGACTCACAGCCATGTACTTTGTCGTTGCCGAGCTGAGTGCAACTAATATATGTTTCCTATTGTAACAAGAAACTACCACTAACCAAATACTGAAGATCCCTCTTGATGTTATCTTCCTATCAGATGGAATCCCTGCCCAATCTACATCGATGAAGCCTTGAAGCTTCACTCCCTCTATCCATTTGTACGATAATCCATACTAAGAAGTTCCCTTGAAGTATCTCAACGCATGCTTTGTCACCTTCCAATACATCTCGGTAAGCCTAACCATTGCTTGAATAAGTTGGTTAATTGCATAACACATATATGGTCGTGTGTTCACCAAGTACATGAGTGAACCCACAAAGCTTCCTGTAAATAGTAGCTTCGACTACTTCCCTTAAAGTAGCATCCTCCTTCCTCCAGTAGAACAATTTAGCTTTTGAGTTTCTGATGGGTTCTAGTAAGGCGTTCTCTCTAAAGATGTAACTAAACTTTGTCGCCCACCTAAAATTTGTGTGGTACCCCTGTGGGTGAGAAGAAGTTGTGCCCTGTGTTTTTTCATGACGGTATCCCTTTGTTGTTGTTGCTGTGTGGAGGAACCCTTTGCAGGGGTCATGGATGTAGCAACGATCTTACCCTTACTTTGGGAGCAAATTAGATAGAAAATGAATTTCCTAGTTTGGGAGATGAGCTTTTTGCCTTTCTTAGCAGTGATCAAAGAGGTGGCGGTAGGTGGGGCTAACTCCGGTATCCTGTATAATGAATTATCCAAAGAAATAATGATAGCGCGAGGGATTGAGTCATACATATCATGTCGCCTCCACAAGTATGGCTAGCCTAATAGTACATCACAAACATCCAGAGGTGTAACATCACACAATACGTCATCTGTGAAGGGCTTGATGTTGTAGGGAAGGCGACACTATTGGTGAACTTTGAGATCTCATCCTTTGTGAAGCCACCCGATACTGTATGGCTGTGGGTGTGGTGTAGTTGGTAGGCCCAACCACTTCACGACCTCTACTGAAATGAGGTTCTTTTGGCTGCCACTGTCGAAAATGAATTGCAACGGTGAACCCTTCACCCACATCTGTGAGTGGAAAATATGCTCCCCTTCCTTTGGATTTTGGGCTCATTTTTCTGGATCTTGGTGGTGGAAACAGTGGCACTAGGATCCGCATCAATGATCTACTTCCCTTTGTCATTCCCCTTTTTGGGCTCTAGCTCAGGGTTGGAACATGCATCTGATTCGGAAGCCTTCAACTTGGCCACCAGCGACTACTTGGTCCAACATTCACTTGCATTATGAGTGGGACTCTTGTGGAACTCACACCACTTTCTTGTGCCCTTCTTTGGCTTAGTGGTGTTGTTCTTTTCTTGTGGCTTAGAGGGGTTGTCTTGGGTCACCCCACCGTGGTTTTGTCCTTTGGGCTTCGGATTTGCAGATCCAAAGTCTCGCTTCTTTTCTTTGAACTTTTTCTCGATTTTGACAGCGTATCAATATGTTGTGCCGAGTGAGGAGATGTTCAAGAACTCCATCTCTTCCTGGATGTATCTATGCAAGAAACTGTGGTATTTGAGTACCAGATGTAGCTCAGAATCTTTGATACCAAATTGTGTGCGAAGGGTATGAAAAATGTTTGTGAACTCTAGTGTAGAAATCTTGAATAATTTAACACATATTCAATGGAGATTATCCTGATCATGTACTATTGCGGAAAACATACACAATACATAAGCTCCTCTACATTGATCATCAATATAGCATCATCAATAACAATAAAACATCAAGAGCATTCACACATTAACACAGTATGTATTCTGGGGAAAGCATCTCGCTAAAAACCCCAACTATCTGTATATTAATGATTGAGTCATGTAACATTACACAGCATAATACTTCTCACAAGTATCTCCACCTCTGTTACACACAATACAACTCAGATCTGATCTCCAAATCTCTTCCACTGCTTGCCTGCCTCCACTGCGCAATCTTGCAAGAGAATACTGATGAATGAATGATCCAAATTTGTAATTCCCTTGGATATACCACACAATCCTCATTGGCA
This sequence comes from Pinus taeda, assembly GCA_000404065.3. NCBI lineage: Eukaryota > Viridiplantae > Streptophyta > Pinopsida > Pinales > Pinaceae > Pinus > Pinus taeda. Next base: position 159,446 of record APFE030054062.1, read on the forward strand.
ATACTCAATCCCTCTGATTGTGCAAATCATCATGCACAGCTATAGTCACAACTGATAGCAATCTGATCCACTAAAACCTGTCCCTGCTGAACTGAACATGCACTGACATGCAACTGAGTTAACTGATGTATTCTATAGTTGCATTATGAGTTAATAACTTGTGAATTAATTAATAACTAATTCACCCAACTCATCCCTAGTCTATTTGCCAGTTAGACTAAATACAACCAGTTTAACAAAGCTAAACTGAACACAACTCCATCAACTGCACCTCCAGTCCACTAAACTCAACTCAATTGAGTTCTAACTGAAGTCCTGCATGCAAATATTAGTTATCCCATAGGTAACCACGTATTTCCTTCTGGGATCTGCATGTACCACATCCGTAGCTCATCCTGAAGTGCTCCAAGAGAATAAGACAAAGTTTATAGTCTAAATATTATTATGAGCTAATAATATTTGACTGTTCTATATTTAGACTGAGCAGTCACTCCGCTCTGATCTAAAAATAGAAGTCCATCTATTTTTCCCAACTTGATCATTTATCCATAAACAACAACCTGCAATCCATAGACATGATCCATATGTCTAAAAATAGACATAGTCTAAAAATAGACTTGTGCCAAAAATAGCCTGCGGGCCCACTTAGTGA
>APFE030054071.1:26917-58142 GCA_000404065.3 Pinus taeda
AAGTGGCCACAGTGGAAACCTGTCCATGAGATCTTCTACATCAACAAAAATGAAGAAGAACTCAGAACATTTTGATAGTGTGGATCATCGCGAGGCATTGCCTCCAAGCCCTACCATAGCTACATCATTTGATGATCAATTCAGTGATGTTGTACATTATGTACTGGGGGCATTGGAACCAGATCTTTCCTTCATAACCCCTTATGAGTTGTGATCAAAGGTCGCCATGAGGATAGTTCTTTTACTTTGTCAACCTCATTAAAAAATGAAACAACTCCCCTTCCAAATCGAGTCTTTCAAAGATCTCGAAGGTAAACCTTCATTCTAACCACCGCGTTGAATGAAATGAAGCTTGGGGGGCATGCACCTCGATTTCCGTTATTATGCTGGGTGCATGCAAACTTATCACGAGCAATTTTAGCACATAGTTCAAGCACGTTAGAAAATAAAATGAAGTCATGAGAAAATGTTTCCCCTAGAGTTTAAGCTCATTAAAAAATGAACCGGTAAATAACCATTGTGAATGCCTTATCGCCAGCTTTTGAGCCCTGGTCGTGTTCTCATCATCACCTCCACTCTATTTTAGCCGATCATTCACCCCCACATGATTGTTTACCCCTTCGAGGAACATCTGCAAAGAGTGATTCTATTAGCCATCCTTGTGACACTGCCATGATTAGAAAATTCCAAATCTTACCTGAAATCAACTGCTATTCGAAACCATCACTCGTTCCTCAAAAACGAGTCTCCTTTAACCTCTCTTCAACTGACTCGTAAAATATGAAAAGATTGCCGAGCGATTGGCTTCTCTGGCTCATTAAAGTCATCAGAAGTGCTACCCCTCCTTTATATTTTAATCTTTTTGGACTCGAGGGATTATTACACAAAATGATCGACTGCTTGTCTTGTTCGGCTCGTGAAAACTATCGAAAACTCATTACTTTTGTATTATTTTACGCTTTTTCAGACTTAAGGGATTATATGATGAAAAAGAATCATTGGAGTCTCCTTTCCATTCCACTCATAATCTCTAAAATTGAAAGGGACTGAGTTATCCTTGTCGGTAAACTCGTTAAAACTGAATACCGACAAACTTGTCCAAATGGATGAGAATGAGTTTCACTGTCGCTAAGCTCACTAAAATATAGCGACATGTTCGCCCAAAGGGAGGATTATAGAACAAGCATATGTTATCCTCCTCAAGCTTGACCAAAATAAAGAGGTACTGGTCAGCAATGACTGGGGAAAATTGGGAAGAAAACATGAAAAGGCCTTATTGGTAGCAAGTCGCTCTTGAACATGACACTTTCCTTGCGCATCAATGCCGGGTTGGGTTGTTCCATTCACTGGTCATCACCATTAGTCCATCACACCATCCATATTTAGGGTTAATGCTACCAATCCATCATCTATGTCGCCGATATGTTCAAGAGAAGTCATTCAGACAATTCGCCTGTGTCTCACCCACTACAATACATTCCTTCTCCATTTATTCATGACCGCCACCCTGAACCCTGTATTGTCAGATTGTTTTCACCTTCAAAAATCATTTGCTTCATTCCATGTTGTTGATGTGGGATTCATTAAGACCCTCCTATGATGGGTCACTTCTTGTGGACATCAACTCATTATCCAAGAAGTTGACTTAGGAACAACCCTTTCAGTACTTTGAAGCTTGCATGCCTCAAAGGAAAGTTTCTTACTTTCGGCGACAGGTTTACATCAATGGCCCTCAACCGAGAGATTTCACATTGTGTTCGACACCAAGTTTCTTTTCACACCACATGAATTGTACTTTAGTACCTTGAGGGTCATTTTCATTATTGGTGATTCCTCTCGTGCCTGTTAACTGCTTACATCATTGGTTGGTAATCAGCTGATGTCTTTCCATGTTCGACTCCAGAACATTTTTCACATGGATCGACTTGTACTCCGAGTGAAGATTAAACGAGTTTTGAAGACGCCGGATCTAGTTTCATCCATCTGGGTTGAGATATATTCAGGAACATAAAGACATCAAGTGTACATCATTTCCGAACAGATGATCATCCAAATCAAAGGATGATGAGTCTGAATCATCAGTCTGTCACACACACGATTGTCTGTCCTATGTACATGAAAATGAATTTATAAAGCTGAGCATGGGAGTGCCCACCTCAGTTAGATCATGAAAAAATGTTTTCAAAATAATGTATTGTATTGTATCTTATTACAAGCCACCTCCCAGGTCAAAAAAACTTCGGATCCTCATAGTAAAGCATTTCACCCGACATCAGAAAGATTAACGACCTCATGCTTTAGGGGGCAATTATTATAGACATTTTTGGGCACTTCAACCACAATCATAAATGTCCATAAAATGAGGGCTCCTAAGTCCTTAAAAGTGTTTCTTCACTGTTTAAAGGAACAAGGTCAGCTGATTACATCATCTCCCAGAAGTTCTCCACTAAAAACTGCACATAAATGGTCAAAACTAGACCATACTAAAAGCCCAGTGTAGAGGGTGTGATGCATATCCCATTCCTAGTGTAGAAGGTGCGATGCATACTGAATTGCTCCTCTGTAGGGTGCAACGGTCGGGAATGGAAAAATGGCAGGGACAAAATGCGAGGTGGAAGATCATGGAATATTCTAGAAGCTTCCCCTCTGACACTTGCCTCTCTATTTCAACCAGGGATGAGTAAGAGATCATCATTCCCCAAGTGGAAACAGAACTATAAGAGAGAGGACACTAATCAAGATCCCAAAAGATGACTCACCTCCCTATAATCATCTATATATGGATCCCTCATCACAGAGATCCAGAGGCTCGAATTTGTATCTTATAGAGAACTGTTGTTGGTTTTCCAGTGTACATTCATAGTGTTGGGTGATCTAGCTTTGCTTGAGGTGAAGAAGGGCTTTCTAGCTAGAGGATGATGATGGGTCAGAACATATGGTTATAATCCTCTTGCTACTTTTCATCTTAATAAAGTTATTCTAGTTTTCCTCCATATTCTTGTGTACCTGTTTATATATGCGTTTGTATAGTTAACACACATTTGCTCCTGTGTTATTTATGAATATAGATCTTTGTTCTTCGATAGTAGTATGTTGTTGTGATTCCATAGGTGCTCTTTGAAGATGGGCAGATGAAGAAGAAGCAATGATGCTCTATCAGGAAGGAGAGGAAATCAAGCGCAAGACTGAGGTTGGTCTGCTTGGTCCTCCTCTTGTCTATTTTCATAAAGGAAAAAAAAAATAGCCTTTACTTGTTTGTTTCTAAGATAGCTACCAGTCTTAGTGGGAATAGCAGCATCCGAGTGGACACTATTCCCGGTAACAGGCACAACATGCACAAACAGATGAAACTGTTCCTGTACAAGTAATATTTCCATCGCAGTAGTTGGCACAGTGAAGATAAGGTCAGAGGTGTTGTTGATCGCATGGAAAGGAAATTAGCAACATGCATTTCATTGTGTGCGTGAATGTGATCCCACCTACTTGGCACACTCACTGAGGTGAATACAAGAAGCAAGTCCAAGTAGAGCTGGACATGTATTTTGATAATTTGATGCACACAGCCACTAGCACATGCTTGGAGATCAGCACAAACACTATGCATCAACATGTTTCCAGTTCGGTCACAGCCAGACCGACCATATGATTGTTATCATACGAGCTGGACGGATGATCCATATCCCTATACCGAGATGCAACATAGGCAAGATTTTGTTTCAGCAAGATGTCACCATTGAGTGCACGGACACCATCACAGATGACCAAGTTTGGCATCCATTCACCACCATTGCCCATCACAAGGATTCCAAAGAGTTGGTCTCACCACAACGGTCCTCATACAAATGGTTGTATTATGCCATCACAAACTAATGTCAACTATTGTATATTGTCGTCACTATGTCGAAAACTGTTGAGCACTATTGTCACTATCAATGAGCCTAATAAATATGTTTTCAATGGATACTAACAAATTAAATCTACAGAAACCAAGATCTACCATATCATTTGAGTCAACTAAAGTGTTGACGTCAAATCCTAGATCTAAACTCAAGTCGCTCTCATCAAAACAGTCTGTGTGCAACCGAAACGTTGTGCTCTCTCGCTCTGCCACTATATGTAGGTGACTGCGACTACAAAATCGCTCTTAGGAAGTATTTATGCATATGAATATGAGGCTCCATGTCCTTGAGAAATCCATGCGAGACATCACTACACTCAGACCATTTTGGTGAGAACAACACTTTGGCATCCTTGTGATGGTCAATGGTGGTGAACTGAAACCAAGCTTGGTCATCTGTGATGGTGTTCATGCACTCAATTCTAACATCTTTCTTAAACAAACTCTTGCCTATGCTGAATCCCAGTACATTGATACGGAACCTCTGCCCAAATCATCTAACAACATTCACATGGTCATGCTAGGTGTGACCAGATCGACAACATGTTGATGCATAGTGTCTGCACTCATATCCAAGCATGTGAAGGTGGCCATGTGCATCAACTTATCAAAATCCATGTCCAACTCCAACTGGACTTTCTTCTTGTAGTCACCTCAGTGAGTGTCCCAAATAGGTGGGATCGCATTTGCGCACACAATGACATGGATGCCACAAAGTTCCTTTGCATGCGATCAAAAACACTGCTCACCTTGTCTACATCATGGCAGCTACTGCGATGGATCTATAAATTGTACAGGCATAGTTTCATCTGTCTGTGCATGTTGTGCCCGCTGTTGCACCTGTTCCTGTCGCAACTCATTCTTTGTCTATGCAACTCTTGTTCTTCCTTGAGTTGTTGGTTCAGCACATTAAAATCCTTCTCTTTTCGATTCTGTACCTTCGAGAAATATTAATTTCATGTCGTTAGCTCATATCCTTAATCTCCAAGCTGCATTCATCATGAGTGGATCTACTTTGAACTTGCATATTTTCTTTGCCTTAATGCTGTCAACAACCCTCCTCTTGAATTTGTCACATGTATGTGTGCCGCCTTCTACTGCTGCTAATAGTGCTACTCGCTTTGATTCCATTTCCATTGATGTTGATATCCTTGTCCATGAAGAACTTAATGTCTTCGTGGATAGGAAGGTTCAGAGACACTTGATCAACTGCATCCACAGTTGTGCTCTTAACAGTTTCTTTGACTCTACTCTCCTGGAAGCCATTGTACTTTTGTTGCTAATAGATAGATGGAAACATGTTATTCTTGGAGATGTAGCAACACTCATGGATAGCAATATGTTAGTCAAAAACTAAAACAAACTTAAGGAATGACTTGGAACATACATGTCTGTTTGAACATGAAAGTTTCACAATTTCCACTGGGAGGTCGGGAGACTGACTAGCAAAACTGCGGAAGGCATAGTCTGAGATGTCAGGAAGATGACTAATTGCTACAACTACACAATGCATAGTCCAGCCTAGCCTTCTGAGGACTATAACTATGCAATGTGTAATTTCAGTCAGCAGTGACATGCAACCAACAAACTGTAATGCGTTGTTTCTGGGGCCAGCAGGACACTGCTTCGAAGAATTTCATAATGCAAGTCTCGAGGTCAATGCTTGGTCAGCATTATGTAATTTCTACAATGAAGGGAGAGCCTTCACTTCTAGAAATGCGTAGTGCTAGCTCGTCAACGCATGCTCCAGGCCAAGGCATCCTAGTCTGGCCGACAGGTGACTAAAAATATGAGGAGTATAAATGCATGGTTAGATGAGTGTAAACAAGTGTGAATGATGATTCATGCAAACAACAAGTGTAGGATTCAGAAAATGGGAAATCATACATGTGTGTGAAGTGATTCACTACAACGGTTCCTGTTCGTGAAAAAAAATTGTCATGCATGCGACAATAGTGAGATGCAAACAAAAACTAAAACGATTCTCATATAAGCTAACATACATGCAAATGACAACAAATGCTCACTGAAATCAGGCAGACAACACTCACATGAAGCAATACACAAAGAGTGACAAAAATGAAACACAATACATGAAAAGTGGGCTTACCCAAAAAATGCTGAGCTAAATGTGCCAACGACTCCTAGATGTAATGTGGGATGTCAAAGATGCAAGGTCGATGTGAGGAATGAGCTTTGCAGCGCCCGGTTGATGAGTTTCAATAAAATCAAGGTTGTGACGTGCATGCCACAAATCAAGGAGAAGCAACACATGGTGGGAGGTTTCTGAAATGATCCTTCAATGTAACCTCTAGCTGCTAAAAATAGATCCCTGAATCAAGGGATGCCTATCCATGCTACCTTGGGATAAGAAGTCGATGCATGTAAATCAGTTTTCCTTGGTCCAGGAGGGAACGAGTCAACCAAACTTAAGATACAACAGTCTGTTCAACTGAGGGGAAAAAATGTGCATTTTTGCGAGGGAGTTGGGCTGGCTTCCTAGAGGAATTATGGAATTTCTAGGCAGAGAAACTGACTGCTATCCAGAATTGTGCAATTTTTAGGCTAAGCAGTGCTGCTGGGAGGAATTGATCGATTTTCTCAATGAACAGTGACAGGTAGGTTTCTACAATTTTGGAGCCTAGTAGGTTGTCAGACAAAACTGTGCAATTTCTGGAGAGAAGGTTGGTTGCCCTCCAGAATTGAGAAATTTCTTGAGGGAGTTGTTGAGCCTGCAGCTAGACAAAGTCTGGTGAAATAGCTTGTGAGGGGGATTCAACAAGCTTTGATGGACATGCTATCATTCTGCAAGAAAATCACTCAAGCTTGTGTACTTGACAAGGTAAGACATGCTCCTATGAAAGGCTGGTAGGGAGGCTTCAAATGAAGCTAAGGAAGAATTTTGGAGGGTGGTTGTAGCCGCTACAACACTTGGCGACACACTAGTAGAACTCCATCTCTCTGAATGGACCTTGTTCGTGAAAAGAAAGTATAAAACCTTTGGGAGTATTGTTTTGTTCTTAGTTTGTTCTGGTTTCCACACTTTCTTGAGTGTAAGATTCAACATCTTCCAAGCTCTTGGTTGATTGACACACATTCTAAGCCAGTTCAACACAGTTGTTTTGATTGCGGTTGAGGGGTATATTGGTGCACAACCAATATAGTTGAGAGAGTCTTAATGTCATCTCTGGTGTTAATCCACTACTAGTAGGCCTAGATAGTACCTTGATGGAGTCACGTAGGAACACAAGTATTGCCTCATTGCGACAACTATGGGCCCTCATGTCTTTTGGTCCTCATACGGATGGTTGTATTATGTTGTCACAAATTGATGTTAACTGTTGTATATTGTTGTCACTGTGTCAAACACTGTTGAGCACAATTTTCACTATCAATGAGTCTAATAAATATGTTTTCAATGGATACTAACAAATTAGATCTACAGAAACCCAGATCTACCATATCATTTAAGTCAACTAGAGTGAATATGTCAAATCCTAGATTTGCACTCGATTCGCTCTCATCAAACTGTCTGTGTGCAATCGAAACATTGTGCTGTCTCTGTCTACCACAATATTCACATGTCTATGATTGCAAAATCACTCTTATGAATTATTAATAAGTACGACTATGGAAAAATACACCTAAATCCTAGAGTCGCTCCCTTACAGTTATTGTGTAAGTGACTAAGATGTACTTTTCACTCTCAAGAAAATCATATGTGAGTGATAGGGGACTTGAAGCTTTCAATCTACCTCTGAAGCCATGGTCACTCCCATAAGCCTTTGTTCCATTATCCAAGGTTCTATAGTCACTCTCATAGGCTTATAACACAAATTTCATTAAAATTGGAAAACAAATCTTACAAAGATATCACTAGAATTGATTTTTTTGGTTATTTGTACACTATAGATTGACTATTTAATTACAAATTTAATGAAATATGTATTTTATGTGCCAACATCCAAGGATCAAAATTCCATTTTGTGTGTCAATGACCGAGATCGAGAAGACCCTAACCTAGAGCAAACCTTTTGCCTATGATTTTGGACCCTTGAGAGAACCCCTTCTGTCGAACCTATGTGAACCAAAACAAAAGAGAAGAGAAGATGTTTCCAATTGATATTGAGGTATATTCTATTTATATGATTTTCTAAGAGTTTACTTGGGGTTAAGACTAACCCAAGAATTTAGTCATGTCATTAGATCACACCCATTGCAGAATACATGTATGAATAAAATAATTGATAATTCAACCTCTGCTTAACCAAATTGGGTGATCTTTAGGTTGATTTCGGTCCTATCAAAAAGAGGAATATAATGCAATAATTATCTCAGTCATTTGAGTTGCCCAAGGTGGAGTTTTAACGCAATTGCAAAAATTAACACTCCCTTTCAACAATGGAGAATTCCACCTACAAATATTTGTACGTCGAACAATATATCATCACGGATCATATTTTTCTTGTAGTGTTTGTGCAATGTCCAGAAAAAATCATCATTGTACATATCGATATATACCTTGCTTATTCATGTTTATCTCTTGATTGTTCCTTCTCATATGCATGCACATCCTTAGATGTAGAATAAGAAGAATATGTTACTAAAGGTGAGCTCAATCTACCACCCTTTATCCATCATGTTGCTATCTAGAATCTTTATCATTAGGCTGATAGTTAGAATTTTTTCATCGAGGACCATATCATCAAGGAGAACATATTAACTAGGAACCACATCAGGGAGAAATAGCTTCCACCCATACCAAGCAATAGGATAACTCGACACGTAGGGAAGTAATCGTTCGACCCTCGAATTTCATCGGGGAGCTTTACTATCAACATGGAATCATATCAGGTCATCTCAACCCATCCTATTGCTTACTGATCTTTCCATTGATGACCCATTCATGTGGTAGAACACCTGCATGATAATCGCCTTGTGTTAACCTAAGCTATTGTAGATCTGGTTAAGTTATAATTGATACTTGTATTGAATCTTTATATGTATGCTTCTGTTCTGAGTTAATACAAATCTATATCTATGTTAAATGTGTGCATTGGTTATCCTGATTAAATGTTTTCTTAAATACCATCACAAGTAGATTTGATCTATAATAACTCCTTAAGTAATTACTATCGAGGAATAGCCCTGTCTCAGATCTGTGTAGAAGCAGAGTAGCATGAGGCTACAAAACAATGTGTGAAACATCCAGGCCACATCTAGACATCCCAAGGGTGTGGAAAGGTGGTTCCAACACCCTCCCCTACTACCTCAGGTGAGACCTCAGTCCGCACTCCACGGTCTATTGCCGAAAGGGCCGGTAGCTACAGGATTTGTTTGTCTAAATAACTCTTCTGAACTTAGGTCAAGCCCGTATGAGCCAACAAACGGTTCCATTACCAGGACTGAGATCTATCTAAGGTCTGTCTGATGTTGGAACACTAGAAACCTACAAAGAAATAGCTTGAAGAGTGGTTGGATCTGAAGCTCCACGAGTTCGCAGTTCATGAAAACAGAAACCCGCAGATATCAGAGGATGATTGGTTGGACCGCCGTATATACACAGATATCCATGAGGTCTTCTTTGTGACATTTCTGACAGAGATGTATGCGTGGATCGCGAGGTTAGGTAACAGCATGGGAAGGTGCAGGCTAGATCAACCTATTGTGTGGACTCCAGAATTGGTGCGCAGCTAGAAGACACCAAAGATAAAATCGCACGCGCAGTAGATCATTGGTTGGACCAGTTAATAAGAGGATTTATCACTGAGTTCATGATAGATATAACTGTGAGTTATAGTGAAGTAGAAAGGTGATTTCTCCAAGGACTGCAGGGTAAGTATATCAAATCATTGAATATTTGGATTAAGATGCTATGGTGTGAAAAATAGATTATGCATGTCTATTGATGTCTGGAGTAACACAGAGAAAAAGAGGTTACCAAGGGATGGGAGGGGTAGAGAACAATCCTCTCATTTCTATCTCATGGGAAAGTGAGGAGGAGCTCCCAAGGTTCTCACCAAGAAGCATAGTCTGGTTAATCAAGGATTGCTTCCCGTTGATACCACCTCCATCCACGACACCACCCGCTTCACCTATATCAAATCTATCTACGGCAACATCGACCCCACCTCCAACCCCACCAACCACCAAAAGTCAGGATAGCAAGTGCAGTCAAGCTGCCAATATTTAAGGGTGTAGGAAATGAGAAACCAGTGATATTTTAGTTTGTGATAAGTTCTATATGGGATGCCCAAGGTATAACAGATGAAAAAATAAAAATGGCTACCGCAGTTAGCGCACTATAGGACCTCGTGTTGACATGGTACATAAAGTACTCATGTGATCACCCAAATGATGGAATAGGAGCAACCCAGAATGCATTAAACAAAGAATTCAACCAACCAAAATCAGAAGCACAGTTGATTATTGAGTTCAAGGAGATCACAATGTTTCCTAGGGAAAACCTCTGGGATCTGGACCAGAGGTTAAAAAGAACCATTCATGAGGCTAACATGACATTTATGGATGCACAACACTTCGCATGGTTTGTGGCATCATTGACACAACATCTGAGGAAAACCCTATCCCAGGAAAATATCTCAACCCAAGCTGAAGCGTTAGAGACCAAAATGAGGTTGCATGAGACCCCAATATAGGATCTAGGGTTGGGAGTTCAGCAAATCCACATGCAATTACAAAACCTGAGTTTGGAAATGCAAAGCTTAAAGCAAGATAGGGTGCCTCGACCGGAGGCGTGTGCAAAGGTCGGTCGTATTAAATGTGAACGTCAAGGGCATGATAAGGACGACTGCCCCATCTTCATGAACTATCTAGCGAGGGGGCCCCAATGCCATTAAAACTGGACGTACAAGTAGGACCAAGTGCCGCACTTGTGCTCTTTGTCAAGTGGATGGAAAACATGCAATGAATAACTGCCACCCATTACAGAAGTATACCCAGACCCTGCAGCAGCTATGTTGCAACTTTTGTTGATCAGTAGGTCACGATGAGTGAACGTGTCGAAGTTTTAACTTAATGATCGAAAGAACCCCAACCTACCGAGTGCGGACTGAAGCACGAGGTTTCAACCTAGCCGTAGGGCCACACGGAGGATTTGAAGGATGTGGCCGAGGAAGGGGAATGGGGCCCGAACGGGCCACAAATAGCTTATCTGTTATAACTGTGGAGGGCCAGGACACTACACTCGTGGCTGCACTAACCTGACCAGGATCTCTTCTCCATAATGTGAGTAGTTTGATCATGAAATGGTAGATTGTCCGATTTTAATTGCATAGATGTGTGAGAAGGGAGTGTTATGGCCTAATCCAACTCAAAATGTCCAGATGATGTGATTAGAACCATGTGAAGCAGACCTCAGTGTAAACATGGTATTGAGGAGTGCCACAACCACAGGAGGCGACGGGAAAGAGTGCGACATCCCTACAAAGGAACTTGACTTTGAGCAGGAACAATGGAAGCAGACGCCTAAGGAAGCTTAGAAGAGCTTCACAGAAGTCCCTACTCTAGGTAGGAGTGACCAAATTAAGCGAGGAGTGAATCCTTCAATGATTACTACCTTTCTGGAAACCTGCATGAAGTTGTTGCGTGATTGTAAAGTTGTTAAAGGACTATAAGAGTTGATCACTAGGTGTGCCAGATTGGGTGAGCCATGCATAATACAGAAACTAGGAAGACATGCTCTATGCACTAGATGAGAGATGGGAATGACAACACAAATCAACGAATACGAGTTGGACCAGGTCGTTCTAAACATGAGCTGGGATGCAAACATACTACCTAAGAAAACATGGGAAAGCATGGGTAAGCCTTCATTGCAATGGTCCCCGATTCAATTAAGAATGGCCAACCAACAAAAGATCTTACCGATGGCCCGATTGCAAGGGGTAATAGTAGACATTGAAGGCGTAAGTATGTAGACCAATTTCGAGGTAATAGAAATTGTTGATGACAGTAATCCTTACCCTACATTGCTTGGAATTGATTGGGACACAGACATGAACGGGATCATCAATTTAAAGAGACAGAAGATGATGCTTGAAAAGAAGTCATTGTGGGTAATCGTTCCGTTGGACCTAGTTGAAGGAGAACGCTACACCGAACCAGTGTGCAATGAGGAGAGTGACGATGAGGTGGACTGCATCTATCAGATAGAAACTCAAGACCAGGATCGGTTGCGCCCCACAACCGATGGAAGAATATCATAGGAGCGTGATAGCACCTGCACACCAGATTCAGATGAGGAGACCGAGTGATGGCAGAACAGATTGCAGGTGAGACTTAACTGTAATATGATGATTTGATCATTGCAATGTGTGATCACGAAGGAAAGACAATGGCCAGCAAATAACGACGCAACGAATGAAGGGCATCTTGTCTGCCTTGGCACCTTAATCGTACCATAGGAGTAGCTTGGTGCATCGAAAGAAGCACCGTGTGCACCTAGATGGAGGCCGCAAAAGCTGAGATACAGGAGGTGGTTCCAAGTACAGATTGGAGGACGTGCACAACAACCATGTTGGTGCAAAACGGTCATCCATCAACAACGAAGGGTACGGGTGTACATTGCATGACCATCAACCCAACCGAATCTATGCGGAATGATGGCTCACCTAGAGAGGCATGGAACCATGACCTTTATAGTCTGTCCTACCTATGAGCACCTGCACAAAGAGATTCAGTAGCTCTGGGTAGCTGTTCAGCGTGGCAAGTTAAAACTTTGCAAGTTTGAAGAAAAAGAGGCCAGACTTTGAGAGAAAAGTGCGAGGCTAGATGAAGAAATTACTAAACTACAATTAGAAGTCACCCACATGGGCTACGGGGAAATGCTAAATTAAGGGACTAGACATGACTGGCTCTCTTATGCCACTAAGAGAAGCTACAACCTTGTTAGCATGGTTGCGATTGCACCCTAGGGCATAAGGACATAGAGATCTCCATCCACTATAAGACTCAAGGGAACGTGAAGGGTGCCTGCAACCTAAGCTAGTCGGGAAATGGAAGACCTGCACGATGGGTGTGGCTACCTGACTATCCGTAGGATGCCCAGTCCTAGCACCCCACAAAATTGAAAGAGGGCATGAGACTATAAAACAGGCTGTCGAGAAGCTGTGTGACCTAGCCACAGTGCGCGAGCTTGATCACATACAGACAACGCACCTACATAGCAGGGAATCTGCTACCATGCGGAAAGGATGGAAGGCGACCATTGCAGGTACTGTTCATGATAAGATGGCACAATTCAGGTACGTTGGAGTGGGCGATGAGCAATTAAGGTGTAATATTAACCACCAAAATCGCATTTATGAGCCACGACAAGAGCGAACGACTGATTTTAAATTTGAAATCATATATAACAACCAAGAAAAGGGTCACACAACAATGCGCTAGGTCCAAGACGAGTGCAAGATGAATGACAAGCAACTAGAAGAATGTTTGTGGTTTTAGGCATTGCCAAAGCATTACCAGGAATCAGTCCTTAGGTTGATAAACCCTACGATAGATAGTCTACAAAAAACCACGCTGCAGGTAGCCGAGCTTCCTAAGTCACCCTAGACACCACGGACCAGGAAGGACCCCTAGATTCTAGAACTAGTAAGAAGGTCGTTGCGACATCTGCACTTTAGCAAGTTCATAATGGAAGACAAGGGTAAAACGGTCACAATTAAAAGCGATGAGGAGGAAGAGGTATCTCCAACATATGTCAAAGAAATAAACCTCGAAGAGGATGCTATCTAGTCAGTACGACGACCCAAGTATGTGACTCCAAGTAAAGGAAAAGATAAGGTACCTACCAATCTGGATGAAGTCGATAATAGACTCATCATCTCGTCTCTTCCAAAATGGGTTATAGTTGAATGCTTGGTGGTTGGCCATATGGCGACAATCAAATTTGAAGACTGGGACCTGGCAGATACATCAAAATTTCCCCATTTGGCAACGGGCACCCTGATAGAGCAGAGTGCAGAAGGAACGACTACAACACTTTAGCCAAAGGAGTGGCTGCGAAAGGTGGAAAAAGTTGGGTTGCTCTATCTCTTATCCATTCCCCACTTTCTCAGGCCCCCTATCACAATGTTGGTCATAAGACAGTTGCTCTGTTTTTTCCATGAGGACATATTATGGATGCACAAACTCGTCTGCATCATAGCCAAACTTGTGCATAGGATCTCGCAGCTCCCCTGCAACGGAAGAGACCCCTGGGAAATTGTTGATAGGAGTGGTGATGTAATGATGATAGAAACCCAGAAAAAGAAGTATAAGCTCGAGAAGGGGGAGCAAAGATATGTTATTGATAGCATTTTAGATAAAGTAGTCCATGTTGCTACCTAGTTGTTGGCAAGGAAAGTGATGTGGAAATGTTGTGACACTATGGTTCTGACAGTAGTCGTTGTGCTCGCTAAGGAACGCGCAGCTGGAGAACGGTTCAATTGTTCGTAGTTCCTTTGTGAAGAGTTCCTAACCTAACTATTGAGTGGTCCAAGAGGAGGGCAAGACCTTCCATTATGTGTGGCTGTTGTTGTCAATTATGCTGGTTACCACTAACTTACCCGACGACAGCCAGTTCCCTACCTTGAACAAGGATTGGCCACAAGCTACCAAATACGCCTCCCTTTAGGTGACAAGGGATGCTGGAAGAATCCAGAGCATCAAGATCTTTTGGATACTAATGGACATGAGTGTGCAACAATGGATTAATAGGAAACCTCGCCTGTCCAATGAAATCTATGAAAGTGTGAAGCCTATTTTCGAGTTTAAAGTGGACATGCACTTTGTCTACATTAGGGAATGCAAAGACCCCAACCAGACATGGACCACACTTCCCTTCATTACCATTGACGATGCTATCGACACATTTTTGGATACCTGGCCACTGGCATGGTGTAGACTAGAGGCATTACGGTGCAATGAGGCCGCTATCCCAAGGCAGAAGGATGAATCTAAGCATGTTGCACAACAAAAGTGGAATGAACAACATGGTACGGAGGCTCGAGCAGCCCGGGAAGTGGTGCAAACTTCAACAGGAAAGGAACCAGTAGGAGGGGTTGCATCGACAAGGGACAAAAGCAGTCAGAAGGTACCCACTAAGATGGTTGTGAAAGAAACACCATCAGCCACCACGGGTGCACTGTTGAAATGACCGATGCCAAGAAAACAAACAAAGCCGCAGAAGAAGGCCAAGGCATCTAAATCAGATGGCGAATAGACCAACTTAAACATGGGTGTCCTAAATGAAATAGGGGACAAAGTTCGTGATGCCACCCAGGATGCCATCGACGAGGCCATGTCAGAGCATCAGATTGTGTTGGGGGAGCTTCGTACACAACTATGAGAACTTGGGATCTGGATCACGCCAACAAGCACTAGCGCTACTCGGGGGCTTCCTAGTATGATAGCTAATGAGCCATTATTAAAGGCCCGGTTGGCTCATACCATCACGATTCCAGCAGGAGCACTGATCAGCAACAATGTGGAGGACTGAGTTGTGCTAGGACACCTTACAGGGCTGGGACTAAACATGGCTTCCCTGCCGCAAGAGAGATTGCTCCAGCTCCACAACAGCACCACAATGTAGCCTCGCACTGGGGAGGGCGACACCGAACAGGTGCTTCATGAACAGAAAATTAATATAGAAGAGTTGAGCCTCCAACGAGACAAAGCAGTCGTGCAGAATCAGTAAGTGGAGCAGCTAGTAGCAAAAGCCTGCTTGAGTGCCCCTAAGCTAGAGATTGAGGCTGAGCTGCCTATTGGGACACGAATCAACAAGTTGGGTATTGGGTTCCATAAAGTAAAGGAGGAGGTCAGACGAATCCAGCTAGAGATCAGTTTAAAGATAGTAGAATTAAAACTATAGGTGCACGCTTCGATGCTACCAGAGGTCACCGAGCAGCGCAAAAATATCATTACCTTTGGGCGTGAGACGATCACACGTTCAATGAAGGAATGTACCGACTTGTTGACTCAGTCGACTGTTACGCTTATCTCACTCTAGGAAGATCCAACACTTCAGTGACTGGAAACTAAGGCAAGGGAGCTCTAGCAAGCCTATGATAATATCATGGGAACCGTGTAGACGGTTTCTATTACGCAGCGCTTGGCTAAAATAAGGGAGGCCCAAGACCTAAAAATCCAAGTTGATGTGGCTAGATAGAAGGAAGTCGTGATTAAATCTCGTCTCCAACCATGGTTTGATGAGGCATTCATAGTTTTGACCACAATAAAGCGTAAGGTAGCACACATGCAGACATAATATGCAACCATGGAGACTGTGAAGACAGAGATTGATTTGTCAGTGACACATGTGGAATTGATACAACAAATGACAGAAGAATTTGCTGCAAGTACAAGCGAAGTGGAGAGGCTGCGAATTGACATCCATGTGAAGATTACCGCACCAGTTGAGTGACTTGGGTCGAGTCACGATGATTGTTTTGGGGGACTATTGGGTAGCAGAAGCCCTGCTTAAAGGTCATGGGGGGCACAAAGCCCGAAAGTTTGGGTAGAGATAGGGTAAAGACTCTGCGGGATGCACGGAGCGTGAACTGTAATAAGTCAAGTCAAAGGGTTGTCTGGCCAAAGAATGTAAAGGAATGTAAGTTGAGTCAGCCTGCCCATGGTTCATGGACCATGGAAATGTATAAATAGAGTGAGGCTCTATGGTTGGAGTAGTTGGTTTTTGAGCATGAATGATCTGAATGGTAGGAGGTTCATGAGCTAAGAAGTTTAAGATTGTTTCTAAGTCCAAGTCAAGGTTATTGGGTAGGGGATAGAGGCTCTGCAGCTGTGTGTGCAAAGGCTTGGTAGCGTCCGTAGCTGTGTGCGTTGACCCCTGCAGCTCAGTGTGCAGGGTAGATTTGGATGTATCGGTGATAAAGTGGAAATAAAGATAAGTTGATTTTGAAACATTGTGTTAACCTGAGCTATAGTAGATCTGGTTAATTTATGATTGATACTTCTATTGAATGTTTATGCATACTCTTATGTTCTGGGTTAATGTGAAGTTGTATTTGTGTTAAATGCGCACACTGGTTATGCTAATTAAATGTTTGATTAAAGACCATCATAAGTAGATCTGATCTAAATAACTCCTTAAGTAATTAGTGTCGAGGAATAGCCCTGTCTTAGATCTGTGCGGAAGCAGAGGAGTGTGAAGCTACAGAATGGTGTGTGGAACATCCAAACCACATCTAGACATCCCAAGGGTGCGGAAACCTGGTTCGAACACCATCCCTTGCTACCTCGGGTGAGAGCTCTGTCGACGTTGCGCGGGCTATTTCCAAAAAGGGCAGTAGCTGTGGGATTTGTTTGCCTAAATAACTCTTCCGAACCTAGGTGAAGCCCCTATAAGCCAACACAATTATACAATATTTGAACATCGAATGCCATAAGAAGCCAGACAGGTTCAGCCTACAAGTTCGCAGCCTTAGGGCACACCATCAAAGTCAATTTTGCAGGTGTTAGATAACATTGTCTTAAATTGATATATTTTCATCTTAATTTTTTTGGATGAGTTTTGTCCTAATTATCATTATCCTATGTTAAGATTGTCTTAACTATAAAGTTTTGTCTTAAAATATTTTTGTCTCAAACTATTTGTCTAAAATATAAAATTTTGCTTAAAAATATTTTTGTCTTAAATATATAGTTTTGTCTTAAAATATTTTTGTGCAAATTTTCTTTTGTCTTAAACATAAAATTTTGTTTCAAATTTTTTTGTCTTAAATTTATTGAATTGATATTTAATTTAATATACAAAGTGATTTTTAAAACAAAAGATTTTTTTGTCCTAAAAATGTCCTAAAAGTGCTCTTCATGTGGCCCATAGTTGCAGTGAAATGGAAAAGTAAATTAATAAGATTTAATATGCACTAAATAAACATATTTTCATATGTTTCCACGATTACGTGCATATCAACCAAATGAATGAACATCTTTATTTCCTTATAATAAATTTCTTAATAGTGGTCCTTCGATGTTGGAAGGATATAATTAATTGGTTTTATATTTCATTCACATGTTATGAAATATTTTTCCATTGTAAGTTTATTTTAATAGAATTTGGTCTATTGTATTATTATTAAATGTTCTTTTTAAGAAATGATGTAGCAATTTGGAGAATTTTGAAGCGAAGTTTTATAACAAGAAAAATTCCATGGCTATGATGGTAATGAAGACTTCCATTATAAATTTCTTTTAATAGAATTTTGTAGGTAGGAAATTGAAGAATTTTGAACCGATTTTTTATAAAAAGAAACTTGCATGGTTCTAATGTTAATGAATATTTCATTAATGACGATTGTAGAATAATTCTTTGGCAATGGTTAAGCAATTTTTTTTTTTAAATCTGTAGAATTTGTAAAAGATATTGGAAGTTTATAAACTTAATATGTGAACGCATTTTTATTGGAGTTGACTACTCCATGGGGGTTTCACTAGGAAGAAATATGATACCACATGGGTTCATATTGGGTGATATATATTGAGCAAAAAATGAGACAATATATTGAGCATATAACAACGGGTAAATGGTTTTATTATTGGCAGCTATTAACAATATAGCTCAAAGTTAACAAAAAAATATAAAGGGTTATAAAAAATTCTAATGAAAAAATGGAAGCGTACAATATCTAGTGAAAGTACGAGTTCTTCAAATTGTGAAGGTGTATTGGGTTCGTATTGGTAGGGGGTTAAATAATGTGACTTTTAGAGGGATTTTCCAATATGTAGTCAAACTAAAGGTATTGCTTAATATGCCACAAACACATGTTCGATGTTAGAGGTTCATTGAGTGAAGCCCATGTGGACTACTCCAACAAATACAAGTAAAAGTTGGGAATATTCAAGATAATTGGTGAAACAATCCAACATACAAACTAGACAATTATGTCAAATATTTAGTTAAACATGTTAAGTGAGAAAAAAATGGTGTGATTGAGTAGAGATGGAAAATTTCCTTGGCATGTCCAACTTGAGAGGCAAAGGATCCAAGTTGTGAAGGATAAAAATTAGTAGGTTTGGCCCAAGGATAATCAAAGAAGTAGTACATTGTGATGAGATATAAATGCACTTTTCATATAGTAACTTTGTAATTGCAAAATAATTTTGAATGCTTGTTGCACTTGAATGGAAATGGTGTTGTAAGGGATCCACGATTGGTTGCACCCAACACCCCAATATTTTGGTCCATGTTGGTTTCCCAAAGTGTCTTGTATGTCCTCCTAAATAAAATCTACATAGATTAATGTGATAACACATGTATTCATGTAGCATGCATCTATCCTCCATAGATGGTGTTCATTTTTGTAGCATTGGGATGTAATCTCACATGCTAAGGATCCTTCAAAATAAGAAAAAGAAATTATAAATATTAAATGAAAATTCAATTTTTATATTTATTGATTGAGTCTCTACAAAGCCTAAGTGAGTCCCACCATTAGAGGTTACCCTTGGTCACAACGACGCTCATTTTACCACTATATATAATACAATTTGACCTCCCCACTTCTCATGAATTCAAATCTCACAAGATAAGATATTTTTTGCTGATTTAAGTGAAGGAGGCAAGACAGAGAAAGATGAGTTTGTGGGCAGAGCTTTATGGGAAGGCCAAAGTTCTTGGTAGGTAGTTTGACTAGGTTTGACTCATATTTTTGATTGAGAAATTGACACATATTTATAGACAATTTAAATTGTGAAATTTGTTGGAGATTGAATTCTCCTTAGTAGAAAAGTTGGTTTGGGTTTTCTAAAGGTTGGAATTTTCTAATGTAATCATGTGCCTCTTATTATGTTTCAAAGTATCTTTATGAACCTATGGTTATTATGTTATAGTTGATATTTTTTTATATATAATTACTTCATGATACAAATGACATAACACAAATTAAGAATACAAATCATTGGAATTAATTATCACATTAGAAAATTTAGTTTCTATTATCAGAAAAAATCAACATAGTATTAAAAGCTAGGTGAAGGAGCAAGAAGACAACAATTAAATAATTTTAAGTTTGTTGTAGAGAAAGAGGTTTCTCAAACATTTGATTCATCACAATTTGAATAATGGCTCCAAACCTCAGAAGTGAAGACACATTGGAAAGTGAAATCAACTATCAATCTTGGAAAACTCGAGTAGTTATCATCTGGGAAGAAAATAACTTTTTAGGTCACTTGGAAAGAACTAAATGGAGTGGGGTAGAAGGAAAATTCAAAAAGAGTAAGAGAAAGGCAAAGAGGATTATTGTATACTCTATAAATACCAAGTGATTCTTCATGTTAAATAAATAAAAAGTGTTATAGAAATGTACAATTCCCTAACAAAGTTATATGAAAGAAATGACAATAAAAACAAATTAACATTGAAGAATTATCTTTGCAATATTAAAATGACTAAATCAGATTCTATGACATCTTGTCTTATTTAAATAACTCAAATTAAAGATCAACTTATAGCCACTTATTGAAGATTCCAAAATTATTTACATAACACAAATTAAGAATACAAACCATTGGAATTAATTATCCTTCACCATGTAAACCATTCAATTAGGGAGTTTATGCACGTGGAAAACAACCATCATTTCATGATATGTGGGATGATTGTATTCAAGAATAAAATAGGTCACAAAGTTAAAAATGAACTTCAAAACAAAGAGACTCAAGCCATTGTTTCTCACAAAATGAAAGGCAAGAATCATAGAAAATTTAATAAGAGGAACTTTGGGATTTAAAAAAAAAGAAAATTGGAATATTTTACTAAAGAATTATAAATAGATCATATCAAAATAAGGACAAATCAAAATTCAAATGATTCATCTTTCATAATATTGGTCACTATGCACCACGATTCCCTAAAAGAAAGGGGAAGGAAAAGGCACAATATTCTACGGCCAATGTTAATGAATAAAATAATGATGTGAAGCCACCTCTAAAGAAAAATAAATTCTTCATTTGAACAATTTGATCATTGAAAGATAAGTATTTATGTTCTTCTCATCCTTAATTCTTAGATATTTATTATTCTATTAGTTGAATCATTGGTACTTTCTTCTTATTATTGATATAATAAAATGAATTTTTTTAAGGATTGTTGTAGTACAAGCAAGTGTAGTAGGAAGAAGGAATTTCCTACGAAGAGAAAATGAAAAGATATATACATACTTAGGATGATAGATGATCAATGGGAACTAATCTCTAAAGGAAATAGAAAACCTATTGAAATCTTCTAGAAAGTAAATTCTAGCATTAGGTTTGGATTATTATATGAGAATTGTAGAAGAATTTAAAGGATATTTACAAGGAGGCAAGACCAAATAAAAACGTTCGTACAACTCTCAAAATATAAGTAATTTATACCCTTACATCTTGACTATTATTTTTTTCCTTACAGTCTTGCCTTTTCTTCTTGTATCACTTTACTCAAATAATATTTTTTATTTTTTGTAAGCTTTGGTAGGACTCTCCGGTTTTCATGTCCATTACATACCCCACTACGGGGAAGGGTAGCCCAAGATTTGAACCAAAGACTTTCGGTTCAGTGAGACTTCATTTCCACGGCCACTGCTGCTTGAGCTACGCCATGCAGACTCACTTTACTGAAATAATAATTGTTTCTTTAATGATATATTGAATAAATTTTGTAGGAACGTTGCTAAAATGGTCTCTCAATTGAGAGAGATAAACCAAGATTACCACAAGGAGGACCAGACTACTAAATTTGATAAATTATGAAACAAGGATTAATTGAGCTCTGTTATATACTCATTAATGAATAAATTGTGGATACATTTTAGCTTAGTTTGATGCTAGATGTCTCCCTCTTTGAAAGGAATGATGAGGAAGACAAAATTGATGTTGGTTGGGTCATAAAGGATTTTGACTAATAAAATATGTATACATTCACTTTTTAAGCCATAAGGACTTGGTAAGGATGAGAAAAAATAAATTTTCAATGGAAACCAAAATTAGATATATCTTGTCCATAGAATCCAGAAGGACTTAGCTAGCAGAAAGACTTGACTATGTCAACCAAGGGAGACGTATGAAACCTACCTTTAAATAACAAAAGGACATGGGTAGGTCAAAAAGGACTCTGACCAGAAAGATGAATAGTTTAAAGGAAAAATATCTGAAGAAGTTGAAAATATTTAATGTCTATGCTAAGGTCATGACGAGAAGAGTTTTATACATTTTCTTGAAGTGTCATAAAGGATCATTGCTCACCTTGGATATTTAAATATATTTGTCATTGTGACAAGCTCATTAAATTTTTCTTATGAAGGAAATTCCTTGTTAAAGACAAGTCTATTGCAAGAGAATACCTGACTCACTAAGAGGGAGTGCTAATTTTTGTAGCATTGAAAGGTAATATTAGATGCTTAGGATCCTTCAAAATAAACAAAGGAAATTATAAATATTCAAAGGGAAATTCAATTTTATTATTTGTTTTTGTAGACTGAAATAAGCATAACTCAACCAGACCATTTGAGATGACCCTTGGTTAAAAGCACACTCATTTGACCACTATATATAAGAAAATTTGACCTCCAAACTTGACAGAAATTTGAATCTCGCAAGACAAGATATGTTAATTTTTCATAGGCGACATTGTTCTTTTCTATGATAGTTGCATTTCATCACTAATACACTAAGTTCACCCCATATCATCATTACATTATTCAAATCTACCCCATTGTATATAAACATGGGAAATAACGTAAAAATAAATAATAACGCCATCATCATCAATGTAGCAGAACATAACAAGAATAGTACAAGAAAGCATGGACACATATAAATACATTAGGATTGGTTTGAGACGAGGGAAAATACCACTATGGAGAAAACCCTTGAAAATATTCTTATTCTTAGATGGTCATCAAATGATGGAGAAAAAGAGAGTATAATGATCCATAACTTTATATATGCAGCAAAATAATAATGATATTTGTGAAGCATATCTAATCATATTAGGAATCAAAATCCTCATACGGATGGTTGTATTATGCTATCACAAACAAATGCCAACTGTTGCATATTGTTGTCATTGTGTCGAACAATGTTGAGCACTATTGTCACTATCAATGAGCCTAATAAATATATTTGCGGTGGATGCTAACAAATCATATCTACAAAAACCAAGATCTACGATATCATTTAATTCAACTAAAGTCAATATGTTATATCCTAGATCTAAACTCGAGTCACTCTCATCAAAACTATCTATGTGCGACTAAAACATTGTTCTCTCTCTCTCTCTCTACCACTATATGCAAGTGACTATGATTGCATAATCACCCTTAGGAAGAATTATGCATACAACTAAGGAAAAATACACCTAAATCCCAAATTCGCTCCCTTACCGTTACTGTGCGAGTGACTAAGATGTATTGGTCACTCTCAAGATAATCGTATGTGAGTGACTGAGTACCTCAAGCTTTAGATCTACCTCTGAAGCCATGGTCACTCCCATAAGCCTTTGTTCCATCATCGAAGGGTCTATAGTCACTCTCATAGGCTTATCTGCTAGCATCCAAGGACCAAAATTCCATGTTGTCTGTGAGCGACCGTGATCCAAAAGACCCTAACCCAGAGTGAACCTTTTGCTTATGATTTTGGACCCTTGAGAGAAGTCCTTCTGCCAAACGTATGTGAACCAAAACAAAAGAGAAAGAAGATGTGTCCAAATGATATTGAGGTATGTTCTATTTATATGATTTCCTAAGGGTTTATTTGGGGTTAAGATTGACCCAAGAAGTTACTCATGTGATTAGAGCCCATCCATTTCAGAATACATCTATGAATAAAATATTTCATAATTTAACCTTCGCTTAACCAAATTGGGTGATATTAGCTTGTTTTCGGTCCTATCAAAAACAATACTATAATGCAATTATTATCTTATTCATTTGAGCTATCCAAGTTGGAGTTTTACCGTAGTTACAAAAATTAACACTACCTCTCAACTAGGGAGAAGTCCACCTGCCAATATCTGTCCATTGAACAATATATCATCACAGATCATATTTTTCATGTAGTTGTCATGCAATTTCCATAAAAAATCATCATTGTACATCTCAATCTATCCCTTGCTTATTCATGATTATCTCTTTATTGTTCCTTCTCATATGCATGCACATCCTCAGATCTACAAGAAGAAGAATATGTTACTAGAGAAGAGCTCAAGCTACCACCCTTTATCCATTAGGTTACTATTTGGAATCTTTGTCATCGGGTTGATACTTGAAATTCTTTCATCGAAGAGCATATCATCAAGGAGAAAAAATTAACCTGGAATGACATTAGGGAGAAATAGCTTCCACCCATACTAGGAAATAGGATACCTTGTCACATAGGGGAGTAAACGCTCGACCCTGAAATTTTATTAGGGAGATTTACCCTCAGCCTGGAATCATATCAGGTCATCTAAAACCATCCTATTGCTACTGATATTTCCATCGATGATCATTTCATGTGGTAGAACACTTGCATAATAATTTCCTTGTGTTATAGACCCCCAAGTACACTCTCAATTCATTGGCCAAACGAGGAGTAGTACTCCCAACAAGCTCGGTTTATGGGTATGATGCCAAGTGGGGTATAATCTATAAATACAAAGATAGGGTGAGCTACTACTCTAACGCTATGGGTAACAGATAGGGGTAAAATCCTATTTACAAGAGTTCCCTCAACGCCAGGAGCCCTCCATCACAATTCCTCACCCTGGGAGCTAAAACATGGTAGGAGAAGTTGGCTTAGTGTCCTAGCTTAGTGTTGCAACTCATACTGAGGGGATTCTCTCTGAAAACCAAGAAATTTCTCTTTGGTAATGCCTTTGTGATAATATCTGCAATATTCATATCTCAATAGTAGATGTTTCATAGTCACACAAAACAACAAATCAAATATGAGGTCGGATCATATATAATCATATAAATAACAAAAGGATACCCTAATCATCCTCCCTCTCAAGTATTTTACAACGATAAAATTAATATTTTTTCGAACAAATCGATTGTCTCAATATGTGACATTATATTGGTCCCAAATGTAACCATGTCATATCCAAATCATGCTCAAACAAATCTCTAAGGATTTTTTTTTATCCTGTCTCACAATTAGCCATGCTAGCAACATCATCATCAATGTCGATTATGTTATGGACTTCTCATCCAAGATATCATGACGGATCTCCTACTAAAGAAACATCCAAATGTGCTTATAAAAAATAATCTCAAATATCAACAATACATTTGTGTATACAAATACCATGGAGAAATATCTCATTCTCAAAATATAATATCTCATGCATATATTTTAAATAATGCTCAATGGGAAATCTATGTGAGTGAACTGGCTCAATCATGAATCGATTTACGTTTTATGCACATCATATATATACATGTGGTTGTTCAAAAACATAATCAACATTACTTCAATCAACTACTGGATGTCATTCTGAATTCAATAACCTCAAATCAAAGTATCAAGGATTTACAAATTCTGGACATCAATTAACCATGCCTTGATACATCATTTTGGGCTTCATAATCCATCTCTCTCTGATTCTTATCATCAGAGGCTCATCACCTATCACATGTAGATCATGAAGATATAAAATCAAAACTACAACCAATATCAAAGTCATACCTTGCTCTAAATTCATCAAATATAGAGATAATTGGATTCTAAGAATAATGTCTTGGTAAGGCATCATAATCATCCTTACATAAATAAAATTTGTATCATCAGATAAGAAAAATCATCTCATCAAAGTGTAGAAGCCAAATTATGACCATAATCAAAGTCACCATTATTGTTGTATTAATACTTTCATCCAAGAGACAAGCAAAGCTCATATAAAGTCTAAATTTGATTATGCAATATAGGTTTTAGGCTTCATCAATTAATTCTCATAATAATAAGTCATTCATAGTCATGACTATCATTCTTTCAACCATTGTGATAAGAATAAGGAGGGAAATATCCGAATACCTACATAAGTCATCATGCCCACATTGGATTGGTATCACAACAAATCAGCAATTGTCAAATCATATCATCAGACATTAGGTCTAGTCCAAATTACTCTTGTAGAAAGATTTATAGTCAAAGAACTGATCAATAATCAATTCAAAGTTATTGACAAGCATCATGTCAAAACAATTTTCATATATACCAATAATTCCAAATCATGCCAACCTCATGTAGCCCAAACATAGTGACATATCTGTATGTACATCTTGGTCACTGGTAAACACAATTTTAGTCTGCATGTTCATGTTGTTCAAAATATTTAAGATTTTCTTGCTAGCAGGTCTTGTTGTTATCTATAGTACATCTATGGTAGTGACATCTTCCATGTGACCATATGATTTCATGCACAATACTTCATTATATGATAAGCAATTCAACTCAACAATTTGAGAAACTAGTTAAGAGTGGTAGAACATGTTAGAGACACTTTGATTCAGAATTCAAGCAAATTCAAAAATATCGATATGATGGTCAACAACAGTTAAAAATATAGTTGTTCACTTCATGTTAGCATGGGAGTGACTTTGGTTGCCTATACATTGTCTAGACCTTAGCATGTGAGCATCCAAGGACGAGATCTCCTAGATTTGTGACAGCATCTGGAGTAGAAAACCTAATTTTTGTACAAGCTTCAGATCTACGACTCTACTACAAATCAATACTTTCATATTCACTTAAATAATACTTATTCAGCATAGGAATCTTGAGAAGAGATTCTCCCTTTTCTTGGGATCTGAATCATTCATCTTCATCCATGTAGGGAACCTATCTCGACCTGAGTCATGCAACAACAAATATGCCAATCAACAATGTGAAATGAATCCTTCATCTAAGCTTTAGAATCAAATCAGTAGATAGATGCAACATCATATCTCAATGATTATGAGAACAATGACACTTTTCTAATAAGTCACTTCATTAGGTTAGGATATTTAGTTTAACCACTACCATAGTTAGTAAGAGATCTACTTATCAATATTGCACTTATACTTCCTACATCAATGTTACCATTCTCTTCATCACTAATGAAATCAAGCCAGATCATTCAATAAAGATTTATCTAAACTACAAGAATGCCAATCATGGTTATTACAAGTTTTACTAGTACACTCATGTATAGGAGTTAATGACCCATCGTTGTATATGAAATCAATCATGACCAGTGTCAACAATATCATTTACTAGATTCAAGGTTCTAGCCTTATTTATAGGATCAAGATGTCCAACGGATAGGTCATAGATGTCAGTAAAACATAAAGTGTATCAATATATCAATATTAGATAGCCTCATAGGATTAAAAAATAGGAGTAACATTTCATTATAGGAGACATCGATCCAAGTCACTTTCATATACATGTACGAGCCGTTAAATAAAGAGACATTATCATTGTACCTTAGGGATTACCTACTCATCCAATAATCTAGCTAAAACATAACATTGAAGCAATATGCCTTTTATACCTTGTAGTATTGAAATACATATGCACCTTATCTTAGGCAACTTGTAGTGTTTGCCACCATTTCATCAAGTGCACCTTTACCTCTTTTCAGATCTATCTTTTCTTTCCCGCAACTCAAATGATCATCAAGAGGGATCTACGACTTATCAAGGAGGTTAAATACATGCATATACTCAAATATACATGTAGGAAGTATAATCAATGATAAAAGAAATAATTAGATCCATAAGTCTAAACAAGTGTAAAACATCATAAGTCAAGGATTATGTATCTTCAATGAGAGGTGATCCTCTCCCTCTTGAACCAATCTTTAAGATTTATCAATGTCCATGGTCCATATACCAATGTTGTCTTCAAGTGTCCAGCAAGATATGCAAGGGATTACCGCATCTAGGGCTTCATCGAACCTTCTTCAAGTTCTTGAGAATATATACATAGACCATGCTAGAGTTTCATACATCTAATCTCATGCATTTTCCATAAACAAGGGTTTTATTACCAACCCTAGCCTCATATAATCCCTCAAACCCTAATCATCAATATGCCTAATGTTATCTCCAAACCCTATAATTCTTTTAGGTCTACATCATCCTCTTCTTGCTTCCATCAAAGTTGTCATCATCATGGTGATCTCCATGACTTCTCCTTAGCCTAGCTCTAATACCATGTCAATTTTTCATAAGCGACATTGTTCTTCTCTATGATAGTTGCATTCCATCATTAATAGATTAAGTTCACCCCATATCTTCATTACAATATTCAAATCTACACCATTATACATCCAAAGAGGAATTTTACTACAATTGAAAAAAATAACAAGATATATTTTGTTCGTTAAAGCTAAAGAGACAAGATATAGAAAGTTGAGTTTCAGAAGCAACCACAAAAGCCTAGTTTTAGACATGGAAAGATGGGTTTCTAAAGGTCAGGTCTATGGCTGGATTAAATTTCTAGAAAGAAGTTTGACTATGATTGACTTGTATCAGTGTTTCAAAAATTGGTACAATATTATAAACATTGCTAAATATTGTATTCTCCTTGGAAAAAAAGTTAGTTGGGTTTTCCCCAATGTAATCTTTTGTCTCTTAATGAGATTTTTTTTTTTTATGTATAATTGCTTAATGATATAAATGACATAAGCCAACTTAAGAATACAAATCATTGGAAGTCACTATCATATTGGAAAAATAAATATCTATTATAAGAAAAAAATAAACATCTTGAGGATGTGACATGAAGTTGTGGAATTAAACAAACGTGGAAATTAGACCTATATCTATGTTTGGTGTCTAATCAGAGAAATTGCATCTTTGATTAAGTGTAAATGGTGAGATTGTGTTTTGATCAAGAGAGGAATGTGAGATGAAAAATTCTTAGAACTTAAAAGAACATGTTAATTAAAGTTTAACATGTTAATCAACTATGTAAAAAGAAAAGGATTCACAAAGAAATAATGACTACAGGGGATGGTACCCATCTATCTCAGTAAACAAATTTAGTTTTATATGGAAATCAATGATAATTTTTTTGCAATGAAAGTTTTTGTGTGCAGGTGCAAAATGGAGGAAAAGGAAGCCCATAGTTAAGATAGTGAATGTGAAGATATAGTTGTGATCCTTGATGTAGGAGAAAAGAATAATTGGTATTAGTGCATGTGATAGTTCTTATCGTAGTAATGAAATAACAAAGTGTTGGAAGTTAAATAATGGTTTATAATTAATTCTAAAAGTTGTGTGCATTTTGTGGAATAGACTCAAGAAAAAAAAATAGAAACCACACATTCAATTTGTAAGCAAATCTATATTTCATGTCTGACTTTATGTATTGATCATTGAGAATGAATATATGTGACATCTCGATTAGTGGAGTTTTCCATTGAATGTACATAATTCAATTGTGATGTAAGTGTGTTAAGGCATGTGTACCCGTATGTAGTTCATGATAATATACAAATGACCTTGTAAGTGAAGATTTATGGTAAGAATAAACCACTTTGTTTTATGGTATGTAGTCATATTGATGTTTTCTTTGTGATAAGTAGAAACCACAATATGATGTCTTGGGAGAGTATGCATGAGCATTAAGAGAATGTTTAGGGTAAAACAAGAAAATCCAGAGCATGGTTGAGAATAATCGATGAACTAGAAACATGGTTGAGGGTAAGCTAACAAACTTAGACCATGGTTATAGTAGATGATGGTGGTGGTGACGTAGGGGGAGTTAAAGGTAAAAATACAAGTATAACTATAAATATATGATGGTTAAATGGACTATATTTAGGGACAAGATCCTTGCAACAAGCAATTGCAATAACTAGTTACTCATACTCATGCATTCCATTGCATGGTTGTTTCTTTGTATGGACAACACTATCTCATAACATTTAGAAATCCTAGGTTGGACCATATCTAGACTTTGTTGATCAAGATCAAGAAAATTAGTTGTTAAATGTGTGTTTAAAGTTATAAATGTTAGTTTTCTTAAGTGTGATTCTTTCTTAGTAAATGAATCTATTTATAGTCTTTAGGAAGTTGTTAAAACTAATTAAATTAATAGATATTATCCAACTAACTAAACTTCTATATTCTTGTATGATTAAGAGATTCACTCCACCAAGTTGACTATATGAGATACATTCACATTCTCAATGTTAAGAACTCATAGCATCATTGGATTAAATGAATGTGTTTATGGGATTTTGATTGTTACACCACAAGTTTCTCTTTCGATAACTAAGCCTTCTCTTTTTCATCTTATTTTTCTTCAAAAAATAAACTATGAATTTTGAAATTTCAAATTTAAGGAATAAAATTTTTGACGAAGAAATTGAGTCTTAAATTAAGTAAAGATTCAATTCACTTTTCCAATAGTAAAAGTTCAACATCAATTATTACACCATTATTTTGAAAATCAGAGGAGTAGTCATCAATCACAAATTCCAAACACAGGCCACATAAATAGTGCTCATGAGATCCAACATATTCCAAACAAGAAGAAAATTATTGAGAAAATATCTAGACAAAAATCCAAAAACCAACAACCTAATCTTACCTATTTACTAATCTAAGCATTACTCCAAGTTCACCCTTTAATGCAAATGTTACTACAAAAAATGTTAAATTATAATTCACATGTCACATATGTTTTACTAGTCTTTCTGGGCACTTATCCCCATTCTAAAGTTAACCTCACAACACTCTTTTCACCACCACAATATTCAAGCTTCCCATTGAGCTCATTTAAGACATAATAACCTCTAAACATCTTCAATTAAATTTGTATAATTGATGCTTCTCCTAAGGCCAATCTTGATTGTATCAAAGAATCAATTCTTGCAATTGAGCTTTCTAAGCACATGTTTTGTATAACCTAACATGTAATAGATGCTTTTGAAGCTCGAAACACAACAAAGCCCGTCAAAATATAACAAACTCACGCAATTAAATTAACAATTTATTATCTCAGCATTAACATTAAAATTGTTTAGAACTATTAATTTAATTATACTACCATGTTCATTTAATTAGTTCTTAAATTTTTATAAAGTAGCGTACAAGCTCACAAATTCTATACACCAAAAAAATCAATGAGGCCAACCTCTAGCACATGACACATTTTTTTCTGCCAACGTTGGATAAGTGTATTCTCCCTCATCTCTTATCTCTTCGATGGGAACATTCTTTGTCTTTGGGAGGAAAAAGTTTCATGGGGAGGAAAAAGTAGCAGGAAAATCTCGTATTTCGAAGTGATAGAGAAGTTCGAGGAATGACTGGGAGTTTACACAGGTTAACACAGACCACGATTCACCCA
>APFE030054083.1:0-24152 GCA_000404065.3 Pinus taeda
CAGGACTTAAAAGACTTACGAGATTGAAAAAAGTGTTTTGTTTGGAGAAAAATATGTTTTGATTTTGGTGTTTCCATCAATGCCAAAGGGGGAGACTATTGAAATATGTTGTCATTGATGGAAATAGGGTGATGAAAAAAAGTGTTCATTGCAGACAAGAGGTAGCACAAATTTCAAAGAAGGTCTCGAGGAGCAGACTAATGGATCAGCATGACAAAATGGTAGCAAAAAGGAGCTTAGGATTTGGAACCAAATCTGGGGAAGAAAATAATATTAGATGTAGGTGTAAGCCACCCACATGGATAGATCTCTAAAATATATTTATAACATTATATGGAAGTCCTAAAAAGACCTTGTGGATCAAAATTTTGAGAAATTCAAATATTTATGGCCCCAAAGTAAAATAGAAGGGTTAAAGGTGTTTAGAGGAGCCTTTGGCGTGCAACCAAAGACAACACAAGTGCCAAACCTAATGGAGGAGCCTTTATAGAAAACTCCAGGCTTAAGTGTAGGCCATAACAATGGCGAAGAAGTTTTTAGTGGCCAAAGGTGGAGCCCGCCTAATAGGCTACTCTAGGGGTGCTCCTCCCAAAAACCATAGTAAGTGGTTTCCACATAGTTGATCATGCAGATCAACGACGGAGAGCTATTCTTGGGGCACTCCTCCCAAAACCATAATCTGTTCAGGACTGGTGCCAGAAACAAAAGGCTTGTACCTTGCAATTTTATGAAAAATGAAATAACAAAGGAAATAGTCACAAAAAAAAACCTTGAAGGACCCTTTGTCTCTCATCCACGAAGATAGATGGTGGCTCATGATTAGCCTAAACGATAGAAAAGATAATCTTAGAATCAACCAATAGGAGGTAGACATGTGGCATGCATATTCAACATTTTAGGGAAACCATGGCCCTTTTCCATGTAACATGTGTTACCACTCAGAGGACGACATGTGGCCGTATTTATGTCATGGTGATGTCATCCTAGTTTAATAACCCAAAATATTTAAAATGGTGCACAAGAGTTTTTGTCAGGCAGCAGGTGTGAGGAGACATCAACCTATTGACTGTAGTGGTCGCCAATTAAAAATGCACTGGGAGGACCCACATGATAACTCATCCTATAGGAATTTCCCTAGTTGGATTATTGAATGAATTTTGCGGTGGTACCGAGAAGAAGGGACTAGGCCACAAAGGCAGAATGATATCCAATAGAGAGAATGGAAGGCGGTCACCACAAACACGTCAACCTGACGATAAGACCCCGACATGGTTGTTATCGGGAAATCTAGTGTCTATGCAAAGTTTCTAGTCCCACTAAGATGGGTAGCTATCTTAGAAACAAATAGATTAAAGTTAATTTCACTTTCCTATACGAGAAGTAGATAGAAGAGGAGCAAAGAATACCAACCTTGATCTTTCACTTGGTTCTCCGCTTGTTCCTTCTCCCCTTTGGCAGGTGTTTTCCGCTCTTCCCTTGACCACTCCGCTTCAAAGAGTACCTGTAAAGTCAAAGTAGCATAACACCTTCAAAGTGCAGAGATCTACAGTCATAAACAATATAGGACGGGATATATATTGACCACATACATGTATATATCATCTAACATACAAGAATGTGGAGGAAAACTCGAATATCTTTATTGATATAGAGGTTAGAAGAGAGGATTACAACCCATTGATCTGACCCAGTGTCATCCTCCCAGCATGAAAGCTCTTCTTCACCTCATGAAAAGCTTAGATCACCCAACACTATGATATTGCACTAGGAAAGCAACAACACTTCCTTACAAGATATAAGATTCCAGCCTCTGGATCTCTGGGATGAGGGATCCATATATAGATGATTTCAGGGGGATGAGTCAGCTTCTGGGATTTTTATTAGTGTCTTCTCTCTAATAGTTCTTGATTCCACTTGGAGATTGATGATCTATTACTCATCCTTGGGCGAATTCAGAGAGGCAAGTGTCACATGAGAAGTTTCTGGAAGATTCCATGATCATCCACCTTGCAAACTGTCTCTGCCATTTGTCTAATCTCGCCCATCGTACCCTACAGAAGGGAATTCTAGTATGCATCGCACCCTCTGCACTGAGTAGTCTGCATGGTCTAGTTTTGACCAGTTCTGAGCAGTTTTCTGTGGAGAACTTCTAGGAGATGATTAATCAGGTGACCTTTTTCCTTTAGGGCATGAAACAACACTTTTAGGGACTCAGGAGCCCTTGGTTTATGGACATATTTGATTAGGGTTGCAGTGCCCAAATATGTCCATAACAGTTGCCCCCTAAAGCATGAGGTCATAGATCTTTGATGTCGAGTGAAATGATTTATCATGAGGATCTGAGGTTCTTTCGAACTGGAAGGCGATCTGTAATAAAATAAAATACAATACATTATCTTCATAACATTTTCATGATCTAGCTGAAGTGGGCATTCCCATGCTCATCTTTATAAATTCATTTTCATGTGCATAGGATAGACAACTGCCTGTGTGGTAGACTGATGATTCTGGTAAAGCCATCATCCTTTGATTTGGATGATCATTTGTGCAGCAATGATGTACATTTGATGTCTTTATTTTCCTAAATATATCACAGCCCGGATGGATGAAACTAGATCCAGGGTCTTCAAATGCGTCCAATCTTCGCTCGAAGTACAAGTCGATCCACGTGAAAAATGTTCAGAACATGGAAAGACTTCGCCTGATTACCAGCCAATGATGTAAGTTGTTAACGGGCGTGAGAGGAATGACTAATAATGATGATGACCCTCAAGGTACTACAGTACAATTCACGTGGTGTGAAAAAGGGACTTGGTGTCGAACACCATGCAAAATATTTTGGTCGAAGGCCATTGATGTAAACCTGTCACTGGAAGTGAGAAACTTTCCATTGAGGTATGTAAGCTTCAAAGTACTGAAAGGGTTGTTCCTAGGTTGACTTCTTGGATAATGAGCTGTCGTCGACAAGAAATAACCTATTGTAGGAGGGACTTAATGAATCCCACATCTACGACAAGGAATGGAGCAAATGATTTTGGAGGTGAAAACGATCTGATGATACAAGGTTCAGGGTGGCGGTCATGAAAGAATGGAGCGTGAATGTATTGCAGCAGATGAGACACAAATGGGTTGGTGAATTCTTTGATCGATTTCTCTTGAACATATCGGTGACACTGAAATGGATTGGTAGTGTTAACCCCAAAGATGGATGGTATGGTGGACCAATGGTAATATGACTGGTGAATGGAATAACCCAACCCGAATCAATCATGGTGATGGAGTGAAAGTGTCATGTTCAAGAGTGACTCGCTACCAATAAAGTTTCTTCAAGTTTTCTTCCCAATCATTGTTGACCAATACCTCTTTATTTTTGTCAAGCTTGAGGAGGATAACATATTCTTGTTCTATAATTTTCCCTTCGGGCAAAACCTGTCGCTATGTTTTAACAAGCTTAGCGACAGTGAAACTCGTTCTTGTCTGCATGGACAAGTTTTTCGCTCTTGGTTTTAACGAGTTTAACAACAAAGACAACTCGGTCCTTTTTCATTTGTAGAGAGTCTGAAAAGGGACAGAAAGAAAAATTCAATAATCCTTTTTCGTCATATAATCCCTTAAGTCCGAAAAAGTATAAAATAATACGAAAGGGATGAATTTTCAATAGTTTTAACAAGCCGAACAAGACAAGCGCTCGATCTTTTTGTATAATAATCCCTCAGGTCCAAAAAGATTAAAATCTAGAGGAGGGATAACACTCTCGATAGCTTTAACGAGCTGGAGAGGCCAATTTCTTGGCAATCTTTTCATATTTTACAAGTCAAGTGAAAAGAGCTTAAAGGAGACTCGTCTTTGAGGAACAAGTGATATATTCGGGTAGCTGCTAATTCTAGGTAAGGTTTGGAATTTTCCAATCACGGTAGTGTCACAAGGATGGCTAACTGAATCACTTTTCACAGTTGTTCCTCAAAAGGGTAAACAATCAAATGGAGGCACATGATCAGCTAAAGCATAGTGGAGGTGATGGCAAGAACACAACCAGGGCTCAAAAGCTGATGATAATGCATTCTCAATGGTTATTTACCGGAGTTTGGTTCATTTTTTAGTGAGCTTAAACTTTGGGGGAACATTTGCTCATTGCTTAGGTTTAATTTTTAACAAGCTTGAACTTCACATAAAAACTGCTCGTTCCAGTCGTATAATAAGGATGTCTCACCGATAGGTTCAATTTTTAAGGAGCTTGCACCATTCAAAACCTTGCTCCATTCCTTCTTGCATGCAAGCTAGGAGTGACCAACTACTGTCCTAGGGGTTAGTTAACTACTGAGGTTAGGTAGGAAAACTTTTTCCTTTACTTTGCTGGCGCCATACGGCCCCTACGAAGGCGAACGGTCTCTTTGACCATTCACCTAACTTAAGCAGTTGGAGTTAGCATAATTATATAGTTAGTGTTATGCTGATCGCTTTTACTTGCACGCAAAAAGGCTTGCATGCCCCTAGGTATAGCGAAGTAGAGTTTCCAGGTTACCCTTCAATTTGCAAACAAAACATTCGTTCTATCAGGAAAGGCCTACCTTCTAATAGAGGTATCTTATTCCAATCCAACCCCATTTTCCTAAATAGATGGGTGTGTCAGCCCAGCCATATTCCTACGCAGAAACTTACCCTATACCTGAAGTTTTCCTACCAAAGCAAACCAAGGTGTATGCCCCCTGGGTTTCAGTCATGTCCACTGAATTACTCGCGTACTTTAGGTGGACGGATTGGAGATTGATGAGACATTCTTTGCATGAAAAGACTAGTTAAGGATGGCATTTGACTATTAGCTATGTGTGAGCCGAGGAATGAAAGCTGGTCTATGAGCTGGACCATTCAGCGTTCATGCGGAAAACAAATTACTCGAAAGAGTGAGGAGACGATGGCTCCTATGCCATAAATATAGTCGTGACCAAGGAGTAGATTATAATCTAAAGGTCCTTAGACTACCATTACATTCAAATATACGGTTTTCCCTCTCAAATTTATAGGCAAACTCGGAAGGATCCCTAATGGTCGACTAGTTCCTTTATTGAAGCCTGTTAGATTTAACATCTCAGGCAGAAGCGATGGCGAACCAAGCACTTTCTAAGCAGTTGAGGAAAGGATACTCACAAAAGCCCCTTCATATATGATGGTATCGAACATGACCATTCTGTAAGTTTGTACAATGATTTAGAATGGTACATTAGATGGTAAATGGGGTCTGCCTAGTAGATTCCATTCGAAGGAAATGACTAGGTTTCTCGGAGGTGGGACCGAATAAACAGCAGGATATGACCCTGACGAACTTCCTTCCTGTGGTAAAGGAGAGGGTAGATTGGCCCCTTGTTCATCGAAGTCTGTGTTTATGAAAAGAATTTGAACGGTGTCGTTCCCATTCTCTTCAGTGACTATATCATCTGAAGACAGATCTTCCGGAGACAAGACCAGGTCGACTGCTACCTCAACCTTTTGACTTTCATCTGGTGTGGGCTCAGAAGGTTTATCTTCAATGATAGATGCTTCGACTGACCACAAGAGCGTGTCAATCAGATTTTCAACTAGCGCTGGACTCGGCAAGAGCTTCTCGTACCCAGGAGGAAGCCGTATCGGCAAAGAAGGACGGTTATCCAAAACTCTTTTAGCTTCATCTAGGAAGGGACAACGGTGGACGGCATGATTTCCTTCACACAGCCTACAAGGAAATTTTCATTTTCCTTTCTATCTAGAGACTTCGTTTTCGCTAGTTGACGGTGTACTCTCAACATGATCACCAGAGGTTGACGACACCGGATTGTGTAAACGAGGAGACCAGTCCCTTAAGATCCGAGGGATGCAAGGACAATCTCGATGATAATGGTCCCCTTTGCAAATGACACATGGAGATTTAGGCTTGGACGGTGCAGTGTGTGGATTTTCACTAGACAATGCATGGTTGCCCCTTTTTGCCTTTGGCTCCTTCTTCTTCTTTTCTTTCTCCTTCTTCCCTATCTTCTTCTTCTCAGTTACTTGGTCTTTAGCTTCACTAGCTTTGCCAAGCGAAGAGGAAGGAGGGGAGGGAGGAATAAGCGAAGTAGAAGGTTGGGGGGTAACTCTAGTATCATCTAGTTGATGACTTGATTACTCAGGAATCATGGTGGTTTGAACGATAGAGGTCGAGAAGTGCCATATGGGCAAGCCGATTGTCAATCCTGGGAGGGACAATGTGGTCATATGAGGTGCACCAACATCTCCCCAAGAGGATAAAGGACTAGGATTTCCCCCAAGGGGAAATCCTTGGTTGGTGGACTCCATTTTTCTCAACCTAAGATCAACGAGGGAATAGTGACGTTATTCCAGTTAAAATAAATTGTATACGTTTTGACACAACTCGCTTTTTCAATTTTTAAGAGTTGAGAAAAAGAAAAAGATGACTCTAGTCGCCTTCGATTTTTAATGAGCTTGAAGTGACAAGTGCTCAGATGGACCTTTTCCTTTAAGGAGTCTGAAAAGGAATGAAAGAGACTACTCTGGAAATCTAGACAGAGGGATTACCAAACCAATCACAAAACTGCAAAATACTTTTTATGGTACGGTAGTCAATCTTCCCGAATGTTGTGTTGAGTGCATTGTGATTGATAGGGCGGCAAACACGACTTCCTAAGGATAAAGGATGTAGCCTATTATGGTCTCCCAATATATACTCGACGGTACATGGGGGCACAAGTCCGTACTGGCACTTGTCATCTTAAAGACGAGGAATCACCCAACCTACAATGAAAGCGATAGTTACCAGGCTTTACGACATCGGAATACGTCTCTAGCCTAGACTTCTAAATGTTGTGTGTTAGGTTCCAAAGCATTTTTATGTTCATTGAATTTATTTTATAGTTGAGTCTTTCTTAAGTATTTTTCTTTCAGGTTCACTGTGTGATGTAGATATACAATTCCTAAAATGCAATCTAAGATGATAAACAATCATTTAATCTTCTTCTTGCAATGAAAATCCTAGCTACTAAGGAAAGAGAAATGAGATTCTTTTCAACAAAGAGCAGAGAGCACATACTAGATGCACTATCCTAAATAAAAATCAACAAGCAGTCTGAACGCAAATGCATGTGCATGTATTTGTTTTCACTTTCTTAATGTGTGAATGACAAAAAGAATGCTAAGTACAAATTTGAATTGTTTTAGGCGACAATACTAACGATTTTCTTTTCAAAAAAATGAAAGGAAGATAATGACGACACTTTGCGATTTTGAACTGAAAATTGCTTTTGTCACTTGAAAAACTACTAATTCAAACCAAATACAAGAGTAACAGTGTAATTGACCATCAAGAACAATAGAATTCTTTCCTTTGGCTAAAAACGACACTTGCGACACTTTCAAATCAAAAGACGATAGCTTGATTACGCTACTTCTTTGTAAAAGAGGACAGTAAATGGTGAACAATACATAAAAAACATTTACAGTTCTTTGTACTATGGAGGCTAAATCATGCAAAGGAAGGGAGTTTCCATAGAGGTATACTGATCATAGACAACAAAACTCCTAAATAAAGCTTAAGAGAGTGAGCAAGAAACCAAAATTTGTAAGCAGAAGAGGTCTTATCTGATCATCACACCTGTAACACAGGGAAAGTGCGATGCATCTCACTTACTGCACACGGGAGGTGCAATGCATCTAGATTCCCGAGAGGAGAAGGTAAGATGGTCTAGGGACAAGACTTCAACTTGGTTCTGGGTCATAGTTTGCAACTTAGTTCAGGGATTTAGGCTGAGCAAATGATAGTCAGTAAATGCAAATCACAGGGGCTGATCTAATGAGGCTACTTGAGCCACCACCAGAGCAATTAGGATGTTTGCAAATCAATTGTTCAGTTTATAAACAAAACCCGGAGATAGATTGAAGCAACATTGATCTACTTTGCACTTGCATAGCAAATGCAGTTTGAAGGCTAGATGGCTTGACTTCAGGCTCCATCTGTGAGTTTATAAAGCAAACAAATATATACAAGTAAACAAAAAAATCGCTCCCCAGCAGAGTCACCATTTTGTTATCGAGAAATCTAGTGTCTATGCGGAGCTACTAGTCCCACTAAGGCAGGTAGCTATCTTAGAAACAAATAGATTAAAGTTACTTTCGCTACGACAAGTAGATAGGAGAGGAGCAAAGAATACCAACCTCGATCTTTCGCTTGGTTCTCCGCTTGTTTCTTTTCCCCTTTGATAGGTGTTTTCCACTCTTCCCTTGACCACTCCACTTCAAAGAGTACCTGTAAAGTCAAAGCAACATAATAACTTCAAAGTGCAGAGATCTACAATCATAAACAACATAGGACCAGATATATATTGACCACATACATGCATATATCAGCTAACATACAAGAATTTGGAGGAAAACTCGAATAGCTTTATTGATATAGAGGTTAGAAGAGAAGATTACAACCCATTGATCTGACCTAGTGTCATCCTCCCAGCATGAAAGCCCTTCTTCACCTCATGAAAAGCTTAGATCACCCAACGCTATGATATTGCACCAGGAAACCAACAACACTTCCTTACAAGATACAATATTCCAGCCTCTGGATCTCTAGGATGAGGAATCCATATATAGATGATTGTAGGGGGGTGAGTCAGCTTCTAGGATTTTGATTAGTGTCTTCTCTCTGATAGTTCTTGATTCCACTTGGATATTGATGATCTCTTACTCATCCCTAGGCGAATTTAGAGGGGTAAGTGTCACAGGAGAAGTTTTTGGAAGATTCCATGATCATCCACCTTGCAAACTGTCTCTGCCATTTGTCTACTCTCACCCATCGCACCCTACAGAATGGAATTTCAGTATGCATCGTACTTTTTACACTGAGCAGGTGAGATGCATCGCACCCTCTGCATTGAGTAGTCTATATGGTCCAGTTTTGACCACTTCTGAGCAGTTTTCTGTGGAGAACTTTTGGGAGATTATGTAATCAACTAACCTTGTTCCTTTAGGGCATGAAAAAACAATTTTAGGGACTCAGAATCCCTTGGTTTATGGACATATGTGATTGGGGTTGCAGTGCCCAAATATGTCTATAACAATTGCCCCCTAAAGCATGAGGTCATAGATCTTTGATGTCAGTGAAATTATTTATCATGAGGATTCGAGGTTCTTTCAAATTGGAAGGTGACCTATAATAAAATACAATACAATACATTATCTTCATAACATTTTCATGATCTAGTTGAAGCAAGAATTCCCATGCTCAGCTTTATAATTTCATCTCATGTACATAGGACAGACAATCGTCTGTGTGGTAGACTGATGATTCTGGTAGAGCCATCATCCTTTGATTTGGATGATCATCTGTGCAACAATGATGTAGATTTGATGTCTTTATTTTCCTGAATATATCGCAGCCCGAATGGATGAAACTATATCTAGGGTCTTCAAACTCGTCCAATATTCGCCCAAAGTACAAGTCGATCCACGTGAAAAATGTTCTGGAGTCGAACATGGAAAGACATCACTTGATTACCAGCCAATGATGTAAGCTGTTAACAACCGCGAGAGGAATCACTGATAATGATGATGACCCTCAAGGTACTACAATACAATTCACGTGGTGTGAAAAAGGGATACATGTGCCAAACCTAGTGGAGGAGCCTCTATAGAAAACTCCAAGCTTAAGTGTAGGCCATAGTAATAGCGAAGAAATTTTTAGTGGCCAAAGGTGGAGCCCGCCTAATAGGCTACTCCAGGGGTGCTCATCCCAAAAACCATAGTAAGTGGTTTCCACATAGTTGATCATGCAGATCAATGACGGAGAGCTATTCCTGAGGCGCTCCTCCTAAAACCATAATTTGTTCAGGACTGGTGCCAGAAACAAAAGGCTTGTACCTCGCTGTTTTACGAAAAATGAAATAACAAAGGAAATAGTCACAAAACAACACCTTGAAGGAACCTTTGTCTCTCATCCAAGAAGATAGATGGTGGCTCATGATTAGCCTACATGATAGAAAAGATAATCTTAGAATCAACCAATAGGTGGTAGACATGTGGCATGCATATTCGACATTTTAGGGAACCCATGGCCCTTTTCCATATAACATGTGTTACCACTCAGAGGATGACATGTGGCTGTATTTATGTCATGGTGATGTCATCCTAGTTGAATAAGCCCAAAATATTTAAAATGGTGCATAAGAGGATTTGTCAGGTAGCAGGTGTGAGGAGACATCAACCTATTGATTGTAGTGGTTTCCAATTAAAAATGCACTGGGAGGACCCAAAGGATAACTCATCCTATAGGCATTTCCCTGGTGGGATTATTGAATGAACTTTGTGATGGTACCGAGCAGAAGGGATTGGGCCACAAAGGCAGAATGATAGCCAATAGAGAGAATGGAAGGCAGTCCCCACAGACACGTCAACCTGATGATAAGACCCTGACAGGTTTGTTATCAAGAAATCTAGTTTCTATGCAAAGCTGCTAGTCCCACTAAGATGGGTAGCTATCTTAGAAACAAATAGATTAAAGTTACTTTTGCTTTCCTTTACGAGAAGTAGATAGGAGAGGAGCAAAGAATACCAACCTCGATCTTTCGCTTGGTTCTCCACTTGTTCCTTCTCCCTTTTGGTAGGTGTTTGCCACTCTTCCCTTGACCACTCCACTTCAAAGAGTACTTATAAAGTCAAAGCAGCATAATACCTTCAAAGTTCAGAGATATACAATCATAAACAATATACGACCAGATATATATTGACCACATACATGTATATATCAGCTAACATACAAGAATGTGGAGGAAAACTCGAATATATTTATTGATATAGAGGTTAGAAGAGAGGATTACAACCCATTGATCTGACCCAGTGTCATCCTCCCAGCATGAAAGCCCTTCTTCACCTCATGAAAATCTTAGATCACCCAACACTATGATATTGCACCAGGAAACCAACAACACTTCCTTACAAGATACAAGATTCTAGCCTCTGGATCTCTGGGATGAGGGATCCATATATAGATGATTATAGGGGGTGAGT
Organism: Pinus taeda; assembly: GCA_000404065.3. Lineage (NCBI taxonomy): Eukaryota > Viridiplantae > Streptophyta > Pinopsida > Pinales > Pinaceae > Pinus > Pinus taeda. Next base: position 11,023 of record APFE030054083.1, read on the forward strand.
CAGCTTTTGGGATTTTGATTAGTGTCTTCTCTCTAATAGTTCTTAATTCCACTTCGGAGATTGATGATCTCTTACTCATCCTGGCCGAATTCAGAGAGGCCAAGTGTCATAGGAGAAGTTTCTAGAAGATTCCATGATCATCCACCTTGCAAACTGTCTCTGCCATTTGTCTACTCTCGCCCATCGCACCCTACAGAAGAGAATTCCAGTATGCATTGCACTTTTTACATTGAGCAGGTGAGATGCATCGCACCCTCTGCACTGAGTAGTTTGTATGGTCCAGTTTTGACTAGTTTTGAGCAGTTTTCTGTGGAGAACTTCTGGGAGATGATGTAATCAGCTGACCTTGTTCCTTTATGGCATGAAACAACACTTTTAGGGACTCAGAAGCCCTTGGTTTATGGACATATGTGATTGGGGTTGTAGTGCCCAAATATTTCTATAACAAGGTTAAAGGGAGCTTTGGCCTTAGCACAGGAAACTGGTTCCATGTAGAAATGGAGGACCAGGAGCATGGAGAAATAGAAAGTGGGGCCAACCCTATATCCTAGGATCTTATAACGATAAAAGAATTAAATTAAATTGAAGAGTTGGGGTTGGGAGTTATGAGCTAAGTGCCCACACAAGGCCTTATTCCACGAGGAGTGACCACAGGCATGGCAGTTGAAAAGAGTCATGGAGGCTCTTGGAAGAAGCTAAGCATTATTCCTTGGTTGCCTCATGCAGAGGTATGACCAACAGTGCGGAACTGTTAGCAAAAGAAAAAAAGGCTCGTGTAGGGCTTAAAAGGGCTAAGCACCCAATATCTTAGGACATGGTCATGGAGATCTAACCTATGGTGAAAATTAGGTAAAGGGCCAAAAGGAATGGGGCTTAAAGACAAAAAGGTGGAACTTCTAGTCAAGATCTATTTTTAGGAGTTAGGCCAAAATAGAACTACAGTTAAAATTAGAAAGAACATCACTAAAAACTATAAATGACCATAATTAGAAGAAAAACTTAGTTTAACTGGCAGAAAAGGAAGAGAAGATCATTTTAACTAAGAGATGGAGCCCAAAATGTTAGGTGTGTGTTATATTATTTCTACAATTAGTCACACGCACAAGGAGGGGGGGCACAAGGGGGGCGACTACCCCCCTGTTCATTGCATTGGACACAGCAAGGGGGTCGCGAGGGGGGGGGGACATCCCCCCCTGTCAGTGGGTTTCAGGGGAGCGGTAACCCCCCTATATAGGGTTCAGGGAAGCACCCCATGAAAAAAAAATTGGACCCTATATTAGGTGGGTGGACCTACCTATGGTTTTGTGCATGGGTTCTGCACATGGTTTTGGGCATGATGGTTTTCTGCCCATGGTATTTTCTAGATCCATTCAAGGGAACTATGGTTATGCTCTAATCCAAGGTTAATGGATTGGGGTTTATCAATGCTTTGGAATGTATATATATGTACTACAACATTAAAAGGAACATAATGAAAAATATATCTAGTAGTCCTAGTTTTTGGATCCAGGGGAAAATCCCTGTGTATTTGTGTTTTGTTTCTCTCCATTGTATATCTCCTATTTTTAAGAATTTGTTTGCAGGAAATTTTTGTATAGGGTTAAAACCTACATTTGGTATCAGAGAAGTTTCAGCTTCAAGGGGACGCCCATGTTGTTAAGGGGTTTTTCTTGGGCCTGTGGCATACCCTATTTAGTGGGAGATTTGCGAGATCGATTCTTATGGTGAAATAAGAAGGTGAGCAGTGGAAAGATAGAGATCAAGAAATTTAATGGTCAGAGTTTTGAGTTGTGGAAACTCAAGATGGAGAATTTGTCGGTGGATAGATATCAATTAATCGTGGTAGATCCGAGAACTAAAACAATGGAAATGCCAGCTAAAGACTGGGCGAAGTTGTATCAGAAAGAGAAGATCACAATATTATTTTGTATCTTAGATTCAATATTGGTAAATGTATTAGGGGAAGCTACGGTGAAGGCTTTGTGGGATAAGTTAGGAACTTTGTACTAATCTAAGTCTCTGGTTAGCAAATTGTTCCTACAGAAAAATTTGTAAACCTAAGGATGAAGGATGGAGATTCATTGATAGAGCATCTAAATGCCTTTAATACTGTGGTAAACTAGTTATTATATGTTGATATAAAAATTTCAGATGAGATAAGTGCATCAGATTGCTATGTTCTCTACCAGATTCATGGGATAGTCTAGTTGTTGCAATAGGTATCAATACAACTACCTTGAAGTTTGATGAAATAGTCTCATCCTTACTATATGAGGATAAGAGACGGAAAAATATGGAGAGCCAAAATGGAGATGCCTTGTTTGTACGAGGATAGTCCTAGAACAAAAACAAAAATAATTCCTCGAGTGGGAGATATAAATCTATATGGAGATCTAAATATCTAGGAAGACTTGTAAAGGTATGTTGGAAATGTAGAAAGGAAGGGCACTACAAAAAGAAATGTATATATAAAGCTCCTAAGAAAGGAAAGGGATTTGATGATGCTCCTTCTGTAGAGGCGAAGACCACCTTAGATGAAGGTGTGGATGTGTACTTGGCTTCTTCTTCAAGTACACATGTAGTCATGACACATGGTTGATTGACTCAAGTGCATCCTTTCATTTCACTCCTCATAGGGAGTGGTTATGCGAGTATGTGAAATATGATGGTGGTGATGTCATATTATAGGATGACAAGAAGGCTAGAATCATCAAACGCAGAAAAGTCAAGCTGACACTACAAAAAAAAGGTCATTGGTGAGGGTCATGCTCGTGATGGACCTTTAAGGTCCGTCACCAATGTGACATATGGTGACGGTCTTTAAAAAGCATTATTGTAAGTGTATATAGTGATGGTCCTTTAAGTTTTTTCATCAAATTCATTTTCAATGACACTTTTGGTGAGGGTCGTTAAAGGCTCGTCACTAATTCTCTCTTTGGTGACACTTTTGGTGAGGGTCATTAAATGCTCATCACTAATTCTCTCTTTGGTGACACTTCTAGTGACGATATTTTATTGACCATCACCAATGATCTTTTTGGTTACGTTTGGTGATGGTCAATAAATGTTCGTCATCATTGATCATTCCAATGAGTTTTTTATGATGCTTCATGCCTGTGACAGATCTTTAAGGTCCGTCACCAATGTCGCATATGGTGACAATCTTTAAAAAATCATTGTTGTAAGTGTATATAGTGATGGTCCTTTAAGGTTTGTCACCAAATCCATTTTCAATGAAACTTTTGGTGAGGGTCGTTAAAGGCCCGTCAATAATTTTCTCTTTGGTGACACTTTTGGTGAGGGTCATTAAAGGCCCATCACTAATTCTCTTTTTGGTGACACTTCTAGTGATGATATTTTATTAACCTTCACCAATGCTCTTTTTGGTTACTTTTGGTGATGATAAAAAAAATGTTCATCATCATTGATCATTCGAATGAGTTTTTGATGAAGCTATGTACTTGTAACTATATTTTTTGTCAAAAGATAAAGATTTAATACCATTGTTGTGGAGTCTTTTTTATTATGTGTCCAAGGTCATAGTGGTTATAATAGTTAGTCAATTTGTTAAGAATTAATTAGTGTGTATCATTTCCCTCAAGTCATAAGAATATATTTTTCCTAGGAGTCAACACATGATTCATCCCTATTAGGTTTATTACCTAGAAAATTTCCTTTAAATAAAGTTTCACTAGTGTGTGCAGGAACTATATTATTTAATACATAATCAAGCTCTATCAATTATATTAATGAGAGAGACCTAGCACTCCTCAACACTCATGGCACACCTTAACATGCTTTGGAATAGTATACTAACATTCCTTGGAACCTCACATGTCTAGGAACACATTTGTACCTAGAACATCTTTCCATGAGTAGGATGCCCAAGCACATGTTGGCATGCCCTATCATAACATAGCACTCCCCTATCATGTGTTGTCATTCCCTAGAACACCTTGGCAAAATATTGCATTGAAAAACATTAGAACTTGGCACGCATTGGAACTTGGCATGTATTGGAACATATTATAAGTGTGCCTAGCATGCCCCTTTTGAAAAAGATAAAGAACAACTTATTAGCCCTCTTATGTGTTCATTTCCTTGCATTTTATCTTGTTTATTCCCTTTGTTGCCTTGAAACTCCTTGACGCATATTGGCATACTATGGCACCATGCACATCTTAGCATGTCTTAGCACCTGGAATGCCTTGGCACTATTTGACACATGCTAGCACACCCCGAAAATACCTAGCACTCTCTAGCACTTCTTGACATTCCCTGATATTACCTGGCATGCCTTACCCATGCTTAGCTACCTTGCCACTCCCTCCTTGGCATGACATCTAGCACTCATTAACACTCCCTAGCGCACCCTTATATTCATTCACTTCAATGAATTTTGACCTAGTGCTCCCTTGTTTTGTCCTAGTACTCCCTAACACTCCTTGGCATGCATTGGCACTCTCTGGCACACCTTAGCACTCTTCGATATGCTCTTCCACTTCATAGCATGCATCACACTCCTTGACGCACATTGGCACTTGGCATGTGTTGGCACTTGGAAAGTATTAGCATGTTTGGCATGCGTTGAGATGACTTGGTATGATTTGACATGGTTTAATATTAAATTTATTTGAGATCAATTATTGGAAACTAGATGAGAAGAAACGAAGGAAGATTTGGCACTTAGAATGCATTAACACTTGGCACTTGGCACCTATTGGCACCTAGTGTTGGTTTTCCTAGCATGACACTCATGGGAAAGGTAAATTGATGACTTATTAACCCTATTATGTGCTCATTTACTTATAGTTTAACTTGTTCCTCCCTTTTATTCCTTTGACAGTACCTGGCATGCATTGTCACACCCTTGTACATCATGGCATGCCTTCGCACTTGGAACATCTTATCTTGTTTGACATCTTTTTGTACTATCTGGCACATGTTAGCATGCCATAGCATTCCTTAACACACCTTGGCAGTCATGACCTTACAACTAGCATTACATTTTTCCATCACTCGGGAACCTTACATTCACTAGAACACCTTGGCACTCCCTAGTTTTCATGCCCTATGTTATCCTCCATAATGTCCCAGGTTGATGAGGAGATCGACGAAGGTAATCACAGACCAATTTTTTTAGTTTGGTAGCTAGTCCTAGCAAACTGGAGAGGGCTCTCTCTACGAAATGACAACAAAGATATGACTGGAATGTAAAGGATTTTAGGCTAGATAGCTAGGTTCAAATGGGTTTTGGAAAATTTAGGGTTTTGTTGCTAGATAAGGGAGAAAAACTAGGTAGTTAGGTCAAAGGATCAAAGGGTTACAACAAAAAATACAAAAAGGAGAAAGGTAGCATTAATTTTGTGATGGAACTTAGGGCTTTTCAATGTAGTGTAGTGTTTAGAAGAAGAAAAAGGTATAAATGAGCATGAAACATGAATTCATTAAGTAAGAAATAAAGTAACACATAATGATGTTTCCATCAAAACAGAGCTTTACGCAAAGAATTTTGTATATAAAATGTAAGGAAAACCATTGAATAATTGATTAATGGAAAGAGAAGATTAATATCTTTCATATAAAGCTATAACAGAGAAAAAATAACATCACAAACTTACTGCACATGAATTCCTAGATAATAGTTGCAAATTGTGTCCTTTGATTTCCATAAAATGTCCAAGTACATGCTACAATAGTTCTCTCCTCTGAAACCAACCCATTCTATCACTGAGAAATTGATACATAAATACCAAAACAACATCTCCCCACTCTTAGGGGTTGAATCAATGACTCTAGGAACTATTCCATGAGGTGTTCTAACCAAACCCTAATGTCTAGGGAAGTTAAAAATGACTTCTACAATTAACTTTTACTCCAACCTCTCTCATAAATGAGGTAAAATTTACATCAAAACAACTTATAAATACTAACCACCCATTATTTACATTTAATTTTACCCCTCACATTCATCTACGTCACCCTTTTGACTTTTACCAAAGTCAAACTAGGAATTACAAAAAATTACACAGTGAAAATTTTACAAAAATCTCAGAAATTTCCAGGTGTACAACGAGCTGCTGAAGGCCATTTTTGAGTGCCTTTATGAAGTCCAAATCTATATTGGAAGCCTTTACTAGAAATCTGGGAGAGTGTAGATGTCTTTAGAATATCGTTTCACTCAAAATGACCAATTTTTGGCTAAGATATGGCCATTCTCCCAAGGTGTCTCCATGAGCACAATGAAATGGAAAGAGAGGGGCAGAAAGGTGATTTTTGGCCTCTTTTTTGCAAATTTCTCAAAACCTGAGCCCCAGACTAGGAAAGTGGTCAAATGGGGTTTGATATGGGGTCATATGCTTTCCAAAAATGTTGATTTTACATCATTTGGAGCCCTGAGGAAGAAGCAAAGCGTGAGCTCACTGTGCTGCTAGACAAAAATTACCAAAAATTACAAGTTTGCACCAAAACACAAAATTTTCTCCAAAATATCCCAAAATTTGTCTAGAGATGCCTCCTTAGCACACCCATAACTTGCTAACACTCCCTATCATACACTATTACTCATTCATTTCCATGCAATTGAAACTAGTCCCTCCTTGTGTTTCCCTAACACTACCTAACATGCCTTGTCGGTGCCTCCTTAGCACACCTAGAACTTGCTAACACTCACTATCACACACTCTTATTTATTCATTTACATGCAATTGAAACTAGTCCTCCCTTGTGTTTCCCTAGCACTCCCTAACATGCGTTGGCGCCACACCCTAGCACCTGACAACTCTTGGCTTGCCTTAGCATTTGGCATGTCTTGGAATGACTAACATGCCTTGGAACTTTCTATCATGTGTTATCACTTCCTGGCATTCCTTGCACACCTTGGCACTCCCGAGTTGTCATGCCCTCATAGATAGCCTTACTTTTTTTGTGACTTTAGAACCCAACCAAGTCATTGAAAAAATAGTGTTGTCCCTAGACAAAAGTCTCCCTATGTCTAAAATTTCTTTTTCCATCCCCTCATCGTAATCGTAGGCTTACCTATTGCAAGTCCTATTATGAAATTATCCTAATACTATTCATCCTTGGGATACCTTGAATACACTCTTATTTGTTTGTTTCCACTCACTTTGACCAAGTTCTCCCTTGTGATGCCCTCACACTCCCCAACACTTCTCGACATGAATTGACATTGTATGACATTTGTTATCATGCCTTTTCATTCCTTGGCATGCCCTAGCACTCTTTAGCTATCATGCCCTCATAAATACCCTTATTGGTTTTAAGAATTGGGAACCAACCAAGTCCTACCTTGACTACAACATCTTGACCAAGTTACAGTTACTACAACTATACTAGCCTTTGTTCACCTAAGAATGGCATATAACTCATATTAGGATACTCATGCCCAATCTTAGCTCATCTCACTTAAGAAGTTAACAAGTCAAGGCTCACGTCTAACCATGTCCATAAAGCAACTAAGCAACATAATTTACATCTTTACATGGCATAGCACCCGGCATGTCTAACAATCCCTTGCAACTATGTGGCACATGTTGGCATTCCCTGCATGCCATGGCATGCTTTAGCAGTCCCTATCATACCATACCACTCCTTGACATTTCATGGCACTCTTGCATTCATGGGAACTACCTAGCATATAACTTTGTCACTCCCTCCTGAACACACTTGGAATTCACTAACACTCCCTATCATACACTCTTATTCGTTCATATCCATGCATTTTGAACTAGTTTTCCTTTGTGTTTATGTCTTACTCCCTAACACTCCCTAACACGCATTGGCACACCTTGACACACATTGGCATACCCTAACATGTCGCCCTAACACTCTAGCATTTCTTGGCACCACCTAACATACCTTATTGTCCCCTCCTTAGCACACCTAGAACTCACTAACACTCTTTGTCACACACTCTTAGTCATTCATTTCCATGCATTTGAAACTAGTGCTCCCTTAAGTTTCCCTAGCACTCCATAACATTTTGTGGCATGCATTGGCACACCCTAGCACCAGACACATATTGGCATGTTTCCCTGGCTTCTAATATGCCATAACATTGCCTAACATACCTTATCACTCCCTCCTTAGCACACCTAGAACTCACTAACACTTCCTATCAGAAAATCTTAATCATTCATTTGCATGCATTATTTTCACCTATTGCTCCCTTGTGTTCCCCTAACACTCCTTAACACTTCCTAGCACATGTTTTTGATGGAAAAACACTATATATAGGGAAACTCATCCTCCATTTGTGGACAAGAAAATTTGGTTAAGTAAGTTTGTAATAAGAAGTTTAAAGATAACCAACCAAGAGAAGGAAACAAAGAGAGAAGATTTTGGTGTTGTTTATGGGTCTATTTTAGGGCTAATAGATCCACACGTGTGGAAGGAAGGAAGAACTATCTACTACAGAAAAGGTCGAAGATCTTGTTGTTGTCCAAGAAGTCGAATCAAGGAAGAAGATAAGCAAGGTTACATGCCGAATTGTAATAAGAGATCATACCATCCAAGTGAATAAGATCAAAGTTCAAAAGGTTGGTCGACCACATGTTCTAGGTTTTATGCAAGAGGGCCAAGAACTATAGATCCGATCCATGTAACTAGAATTTTAAGGTTAATCAACTTATTGAAGGAAGAACACTGATCATCGTTGACTCAAGGAAAAATAAGGAAGTTGAATCAAGGAGCCTTGTGACTTGGTCTTGGTGAGGTCATTGAGTCAAGGGCCTAGGCCATGGTATTGGTATTCGTCAATCGAAGTCTATATAAGAAGAAGATATCATTTGGGTTTTCCTCTCATGTTGGCGAGGTTTTGGCCCTGGTTGATCACATATTCTATGTGTCTCTTTTCTCCTCATTGTTTATGCATTGGCAGATGTTTGATGAAGAATATTATTTTGAGCATTGTTTGTTATTGTGGATTAGTCTTGAATATGTTTGTGTATGAAAAATTGGTTGGGTTTGTAAACTATGAGTAGAGTAGTATTTGATTGATGCATGCTTCTTACAATAGAATGTGTCTCTTACTTAAACAATTAATTTAGTGGAAACATGGGTATTTGGACAATTATTTTGGAATTTATGCACCTTACAAGTACATCAACTCATATAATCCATAAATATAATGGAAAGTTGCAACGTGTTGCATCATAGAAAGGATGTTGATAAAATATGATAGCTTAAATGTACATGATAGTTTGGAAAGGTGGGGAATAACTCTTATTTAGTCATAGGTAGCCTAATCAATTCCTTTTTTAATATTTAAATGTCCATGATGATTTTGAAAGTAGGGGGTAGGAATTTTTACTCATGTCATAGATAGCCTAACAAGTACTTTTCTCTATCTAGAATGATACTAGATACAAAACATTTTTGTATTGTGTGCTTATTCAAATTTTTTTTATAGTATATCATGTTATAAAAACTTTAAAATAAGCTTCTCACTTTGGTTCTTGAATTTGTGGTAAAATATGAACCCAGCTTCTAAAAGTAGTGTTATTATGGAGAATACCAACAATATTTTTCACTCCATAAAGGTTTTAACCTATCTTTAGTCTTTGTTGAGTTTTTTTTATGATTGTACTTTAAAAATAGAGATACGTCTACAATTTTCTCACTTGCTAATTTAGAATCAATGAAAAAAATCAAAATAATTACTTACATTTATTTGTAGAGTTTACGTGAAATTAATGGAGCATGGTGATTACATCAAACGAGTGTGAAATTGAATTTTGAAATTTTATTAATATCCTCAGTGCTTGGAAAATGTAATGGGATTAGGTGATAAGTTAACATGTAAGGTATTTAGTGAGACATTGCTTCTCTTCTAAGAAAAGTATATCTAAACCAAGTGCAATACTAGGGAGAGAGGATTCTGTAGTGTGCAAACATAATTGTGTGGGTTTGGGGCTAAGGCATAGTTGCTCCATTTAACTGAAGTAAAATGAGAGGAAATGAGGCAATGCATACTTTGTAAATCTTAGCTATGAGGATTTGGGTTCAAGGCTTAGTCACTTCACAATTGAAATAAAATGAGATCAAATGAGACAAGCACTTGCAAATTATTAGTTATATGTAATGAAATTAAAGTGAGCAAACACAAAGTATCAAAATTCGAAGTAGAATCAACCCTTGTGTATGAAAATTTAGTCAAGCATTTTTTTATGGTTGAATTCCCCCTCAAATATACATTTGATTAATGCAAAATCTTATAAAACCACATCTATGTAATCGAGGTATCCCTCTTAGATGCACAAACCTTTCCCCTTGGCTTCCCATTGACTTTGAGGTTGTGTTCCCCTACACTCCTATATGCTTACGAGGGATACTACACTCCAACATGACGGATTCTAAGATTTATTGTGATAAGGGGGGTGAGGGTTTTCAAAATTCTTGTTGCAATAGGAAAGTCTGGCCATGTATGTTTAGTTCAACTATACAGAAGAAAAATGCTCTTGTAGAAGGATTTATGGTGCTTTTTCAATTGTGGGAAATAGAAATGCCATACATTATCATGCTTCTTGGTACAATATTAGCGATTCATGGAGAAAGATCAATGGTTCCTTGGGTGGAAATGTACCAATGTGTGGGTTCTCATGAGATTCATTTTTTAATACCATAACAATGAATTACATCCAAATTGGCTATAAACTATTGCATTGTGAAAAGTTAATTTTTAGCTTCAAAGTTTGACATAATAATTATAAAACCAAATCTCATTTGTTAAAATAACATGGAAACCCATAATATTCGTATTAGATAATTAAACATTAATAAAAAATATTTATAGGTTTTTGTTTAATTATATAAAATCCAAATCTAAAATTGTTTAAATTACAACTTAACACATGGTTAATTATTTTGTAATTTTGAAAGATAAAAAATATAATTTTTTGAAATGAGTATACATAGATAAGAAAATATACATTCCATACATTTTGATATATTCATAAAATATAATGTTTTTAAAATTTATAAAAAAATAAATAATTATAATTAAAAAATTTAATGATCGTCCAAATGAAAAATTTAATTTTTAGTGCATTTTCTTTCCAGCCTTAGTGTATTCGAATGAATGTTGAGTAGTTGAAAAAAAAATACCATTTTGTCGCGTTTTCTTCCCCGCCTTAGTGTATTCGAACGAATGTTGAGCAGTTCAAAAAAGAGGAAAGACCATTATGTCTCCTTTTCTTCCTGACCTTACTATATTCGAATGAATATTGAGTAGTTGAAAAAAAAGGAAATACCAGAACAAGTTTTCTTCTCAACCTTAGTGTATTCGAATGAATGTTGAGTAGTTGAAAAAAAAAAAGGAAAGGCCATGGGCACAATACAATCTAATCTGTGCCTATATGGAAATAGTTACATTGGATCAATCTTTAGGGTTTCTAGATGGATGGCCATTCTTAGAATTGATTTGCAAATTTGTTTTATATTTTCACATGAAATGTATGTGGAGTATTGAAAGAAAAAAAAAAAAAAACCATGGGCACAATACAATTTAATTTATGGCTATATGGAAACAGGTACATTTGTTGGATCAATTTTTAGGGTTTCTAGATGGATGGTCATTCTTAGAATTGATTTGCAAATTTGTTTTACATTCTCACATGAAATGTTGCAGTAATTCGCTGGAAGTTATTGTTTCATGGTTGAATTTGGATGCATTGAGAAATAATATTGAGGAAGTTATTGTTTCATGGTTGAATTTGGATGCATTGAGAAATAATATTGAGGAGGATCTCTTCAACGACTTGCTCACAAAACATGGATCTATTTTTGCTAGACAAATTTGGACCACGATGGAAGGATCAGAAGCCTTGGTCTTCTTTCAAGAGCCCAAGAAAATACTTGCACAGGTACCCTTTCTCTCCTTTAATTCCTTCCTCGATTTCACCTAAAATTAGGTTATTTGGGTTTTGTTTTTTAAGAATTTAGCTTCAAATGAACTAGCCCCACAATTACTATATTGGCAATGAAATTCATATTAAATATAGGTTGAAATCTTATAGTAGCTTGGTAGTATACCACATGAAATTACAAAAGTAGGAGTTTGGTAGTATACCACACTAGGAAAAAACAAAAGTAGGAGTTTGGTAGTATACCACACCAGGAAAAAACAACAACGTAGACTTCTCAGGGTAACTCCATGCCCTCCCTCATTTCAATGCAACGCGAAAAGATTTTCTTTCTCTCTTTCCATTTCAGGGTAGTTCTTAATCAAAAATCTCAATTTCAAGCTTTGTTACCAGAAACGGAATCTCAATTTCAAGTTCTATTACCAGAAATGGAACAGAAGTCTTCATTTCCATTTCTGAAAAAAAAAAAAAAAAAAAAAAAAAAAAAAAAAAAAAAAAAAAATTTGTTACCATGAATCTCAATTTCAAGCCCTGTTACCAGAAACGAAACAGAAGCCTTCATTTCCATTTCTGAAAAAAAAAAAAAAAAACCGTATAAAAAATGGAACGGTACGGAAAATAGTGTTTTATACGGTAGTTTTCGTTTTTAATGCAAGAAACTGAGTTTACCAAAAATGGTTCTCGTTTTTAATGCAAGAAACTGGGTTTACCAAAAATGGTTAGTTTCTTGAAACTGTTTTATGGAAAACGTTAATCTGGTTCATTTGCAATATGAATCTCTTCTTGATTGGACATTGGCATGTATCATAAAAAGCATTGGTTTTCTGGATAGTTTTTGAAGGCATTTTCATAGTCTATGGTTCATTTGCAATATGAATCTCTTCTTGATTGGACATCGGCATGTATCAAAAAAAGCATTGGTTTTCTGGATAGTTTTTGAAGGCATTTTCATAGTCTATGGTTAGCAGTCAACCATATATAGCTTAGGTGCTAACGGAACAGGTTTGTTGTAAATAGGTTGGGTGTTCTCCCTAGTGACAACAACTTGCAATAATGCTTAATATATCTTTAACAACGTTGACTATTTAGGTATTTTATTGGTTAAAGTTATGTTAATTTTTTTAATTGTAGCCATTGATGTGTAGCAGTGTATGGTTAAGTTTTTACAATTTTTTTTTTGTTATTTTTGTGTTTCTTTTATTTAAAAGTGGATTTAGTGATTGTATCTAATATTTAAAATGTGTATTT